>JANRGW010048846.1:0-13626 GCA_024733675.1 Psilopsiagon aymara
CACTAAGCCATAACTAAAAAAATTGGTGTTATCAGTGCTGTTCTCAGGCCACAAGTCAAAAACACAGTGCTGCACCAACTATTAAGAAGGAGAAAAATGACTGCTACTGCTGAACCCATGACAGATTTTAACAGTAAATAAAGAAAAATTGAGAATTGCAAACACTCTTGACCGCAAGTATTTTCTTTGGCTTTTATGACAGCCATTTAGAAATTTTTGTTTCTTAAAATAATTTAGATCTATATGCACTGTCAATGAGTAATAGAGTGGTTTTAGTAACAGAATTTTATGCATATGATTCAATTGATTTTGAACTGTGCATTAAGCAAATACAAACTTGCACATTAAGTACAAAAATTCATATTTCTATAGGAATTTTCTATCAAGATTCATTAGGGATGTCTATGTGCAATTATACATAGCTATATAGTATACATTCATGTGTATGTATACACATACATTTTCTGTATGCAGGAAACACTGAGTCTTCTGTGAATACAATGTTACTTCAGAGTAAGTAAAAAGATTTAAATAATTAAAGTCTGAAAAATACATGGTTTGCTATTGCACAGAGGAAATAAAGAACAACTTCTTCTTACTGAAAATTTTGAAAATATTATCTTACTAAAAAAGGCACTGTCAAACTGAAATATAGCCAGCTAAAAAAAAAAATACATGCAAAATTATTTTCTGGTACTGCATATGCTAGTTAATCTCTCCTTCACTTTTTGCGAGTTTAGTGTGATGATTTCCAGCTAAAATGTACTCCTGCTCATATGAGAGAAACAGAGAAGTAGGGGAGTCTGTCTAGCAGATTTTGATTTTACACAAGAAACTGAGACTGAATGTATATACAGTGCCATGAAATGCACAAACACACTGAAATAGATTATTCTCATGTCTCCTTTCTGTATAGAAATATGGTCTGTTTCTTGTAAGTTATAACAAGAGCAAGCACTACATTTTCAAACAGAAGTATTTTTTGAGATAATAGGATTCCTTCAGACACTGATGTATTTGATTATATTATCTAACCCTGAAAAGCAATCCACCACTGCTTCAGAATTGCAGATGAAAAACATCAACAATAGAAAATACGAATGGACTCAATAATAATAATAATGATAAAAATCAAAACGAAAACATAACCTATTATTCTAAGCAGGGAAACCCACAGGAGACCACAAAATCTGTTTTTCAGCACAGAAAACACATATATTTTCCACTTCTTTCTCTTACTAAGAGAAATCAACTACAATCAAAGAAGTAATCAACCTGTTCTTTTTTCACATAGAGAATTTCCAGGAACTATATTTTTAAAATATAATTGAAAGTATTTGTAATAGTTAAATATATTTCAGAATATTTAAGAAAAAGAGAATATTAATGCAGGTGAAAAAAGCACAATTAGTCAAATGATTCATAAAAAGCAAAAAACAATGCTATCTGTCAAACCTTTAATTTCCATAACTGGAGTCTATGTGTCAACCCAACCACAATTACTTTTACAGAACATCAGAATTATCAGTTTTTGTAGTGGAAGTGATGTCAGCCTCATTTTCTGTCAAGAAACAGAATGATCAGAAAATAAGGTCATCCAGAACTGAAAACAAGTTTGCTTTCTTTCCTAATTTAACTGTTGACGCTTAGGTGCTGAACCAATATGCGAGTAACACCAGAAAAATAAGGCATTTAACAAAGACCCAGAGTTTAAGAAGTTGAGGAAAAGGAAGGAACTTTGGACTGTATGGCACAGCAAGCTGAACAACAGCTATGGATAATCATGTGGAAATCTTTCTGGAAATACAGGAAAATATTAATAGTAGAAGATAGTAAACTTACTGTGTGACACTTCCTAATGGCTTCTAACACATGAACTCAGGGGGGGTGTGGTTAGCTACATTAAGGGATAGCACTTGTAAGCCATAGGAAAATAAAATTAGAGCAAATAGAATAAAAGTTTTACAAGATAACCTACATTCTAAGAGTTTGAGACTTTAGGTTAAAAACCTCATTCTCTCAAAAAAAAAAAAGCAGGTATTTTATCCTTGGTAATGCATGCAACCTCATTTTCTGCAATGTGTGCATCCTGGGTTCAGCAGTAGCAGTCATTTTTCTCCTTCTTAGTAGCTGGTGCAGTGCTGTGTTTTCGACTTTTGGCCTGGGAACAGTGCTGATGACTGATGTTTATAGTTACATCTTAGAACGCTTGGTTTGACTAAGGACTTTCTGAGTTTCATGCTCTCCCAGGGAAGAGGGGAAGCCGGGAGGGAGCACAAGCAGGACACTGACCCAAACAGACCAAAGAGGTATTCCATACCACAGCATGACATGCCCAGGAGGTAAAAACAGAGGGCAGAGACCTGGAAGGTTAGGAGTTCGCTGTTGGGTGAGGCTTGGAATCGGGTGGTGAGCAGTTGTATTCTCTGTCCTTGTATTTCCCTTGTCATTATTATTATTGGTGGTAGCAGTAGTGGTTTGTGCTTTACCTTAGCTACTAAACTGTTTTTATCTCAACCTGTGGGAGTTGCATTCTTTCAATTCTCTTCCCCATTCCTGCAGGGGAAGAAAGAGGGGGGAGTGAGTAAGCAAACTGGTGGCTGACTAGTTAAAATGTGTGATAAAATCAGAAAAACAACTGGTTAAAATGGGTGATAAAATCAGAAAAAGAAACAAAAGTGAAGCAAATTTATCTTCATTTAAAGATCCTGCCTAATCTGCAAAATCCCCTCCCCTCCCTCGTTAACTGTGCTTTAGTTACAAAAGTAGTGCTTATAACTTTACTATTCAAATTATAAGAGTAAGTTCTATTTCATGTTTCTCATCAGCCTTTTGCAACATAGGTAAGTCATTCAATTCTGCTAAATCTCTAAAATGAGAGACTGATATTTATGTTATCTATGAATATTCTCCAACAGGGAGATAGATTGCAAAAGGAATAGACAGCTTTACAGGTACACAGTTTAGAGATAGACTGTACTCCTTCAGGTAGACCTAAAGAATTTCACATTAACCATGTAAAATTACCATAGCATGTCATATTACACTTAATTTGTGACCAACTTTTTAAGCACATTTTGACAGTGTTCAGTTCTGTGAAACCTGTATACATGACTGGGACATCTAGGCAGTCTGACAGCACTGTTTATAAACAATAGCAACAGTTGCGTGACCAAGCTATCTTGCTTTATATGACCACATCTTCTTCTGCTCTAAGTGGTAAGCAATAACCAGGGTTAGTGAAGCTGCAAAAGGGAAGGAGAAAGATATACAAGAAAACTAAACAAAATGTATTCTCTAAATTGGGAAACCAAAGCATGGCACAATATATTATGGGTACTTTCTCTGAACTTTCTGAGTAATGCATTTTCCATGCATTTATAACCTCAGAACCATGCTCCTTTCACCTTCAGTAGAGGACTCTGCAAAGGTTTAGTGTCCATTGAGGGTCACTTTAATATTTTAAGTTTGTAGCAGGAAAGGTCCTTCTGGGGTTTTCATTACAGGAGCTTTGTATCACTTCTTGAAAGGCTACATCTGTGGTCAAATTTGTATTGCAAAATGAGTAAGTCTAACCACAAACAGCAGTGAAATTCCAAAGCAGTGTTAAAAATAGTGCCTAGAGTTGTCAACGGTTTGTCCCCGGTTTCCTCCACTTGCATGTACAGAGAACAAGACAGTCCAAACCAAAATAACCTTTCAGATAAAAATCCCCTAAACTGGAAATAAAGAAAAAAATTACAGTAATGAAAACTTTAGGTAGAGATGCATGCTTTACAGTGATCATATCTTTAGCCCTTGCAGAAACTTGTCAAATTAGTGAGACGCTATTTTTTGAAGAACACATTAACACATGTAGTCTACTGGAATAAGAAGGGTCAGATTTTTTTTTCCATGTATTACTGAGATCAAGGATTAACATGAGCGGACATAGCTAAGTCATAGCAAAACCCCAGAATTTTAGGGTGACTGACAGGTAGCTGGATCAGTACAAAGTTCGAATCTAAATATCTGCTTTTCCTAGCAGCTTTACCATGGTACATATGCAGATAAGAAATCTTCTGCCCTTTGAATATGACATTAAATATCACAGGAAGCAAGCTGGCATTTCATCAGTTCTCTTCATATCTCTCCTGGATGCCTGGTAATGGACTGAGATCCCCACAGTGACAGCCGTAGGAGAAGGTGATGCTCTCCAGACCTCAATCCGGAGAGTTTTGTAATTATTTGGGCAGTTTGAAAAGTCACTGTGCACAGTCTTCAGGAGACACTATGAAAAACAGGTCTTCTGAGAACTCAGGCATTGAACAGTGATCCATATGCTAAAGGAAAGTTAAAAAAAAGTAACAAGATATATAGAAAAATGAAGTAGAGGTTGATTTTAAGCATGTAGAGAGCAAGTAAAGAACTCTTTTTTAAAAAAGTTTAACTGCTACCTAGAAGCATGATATTTTATAGACTGAAGGCAAGAAGATATTCTCAATTCTGTTTTAAATTCTAACACTTTCCTTATGCAGTAAGGTATCTTATTCAAGCTGTAGATTTCAAAGCAACTAAATGTTATGTGTTCTTTTTTTGAGAGCTGAGATCTTTAATCATTTTGAAAGACTAGTCTTGAAGTACTTTTTGATTAAGATACTTCCACCTCTCTGGGCCAGAGTAATGCAACGAACATGATATGTCCTGAGATGTTAGCTGAGAAGAGCAGCATATTTTCCTTTTTATAAATAATAAACGGCAGAGATTCATGTGATTTATATATACATATGTATATATGAATGGGTGCGTCTATTGCTCAATGTATAGAAATTTAACTGACTGTTGAAGCGTCAGTTAGTTAGCATGAAAGAATGACAATGAAAATCTGGAGTAATGAACTTTCAGAGACATCCAGGAAATAAGTCACAGTTTCCACTGTCCTAACCACTAATTCTATTACCATTACTACAAAATAAAAAATAATTCTATGTGTTCAAAGCCTGATATTTTTTGTCTTCTCTAATGTGCAAAAAACAGAATTTTAAGCCTTCATATTGAAGACTTTTTTTTTTCTGAAGGAAAATTTTCAGTTTTGGACTGAACATGCTTCTTTGTAAAATAACTACATACTAAATATATGCTCAGAAATTAAAGATTAGACATTTATTAAATCAGACTAAATAAAATTGCTGATTACCTTTTTTCTTTTTTTTTAATGCAGTGCTGGATGTAGTATATTTACAGTTTAAAAGACCTTGGGATAAGCTTAGAAGTAAGGAAAATATGAAGAACATCGTGAAAGGTACCTCGTGAAAGTACTGCATAAAAACCACTGCAGTAATACTGGCTTTGAATTTTAAGTGGTCAAAGAATGCATCCTATTAATCACATAAAAAGAGCAAGAAACACCTTTGATGTGTTCTTTTAAAATAAAAGTTTTGGATGGACAGATGCAGATGCTGCTAAGGCCTAGCTATTTTAACTGATTTGCTGCTTATGAATACATGATTGCAAGTAATTTCTGAAATTGAGCAATTAAGATAAAATCAGAACTTTGATAGTACTTGGGAAGGTTTGTGTAGATTTCCATGAATTTTAAGAGCCAGCAAAGTGGTCACTTGGTAAAAGAGCTTGAAAAGAGCAAGCCAGAATCAGTAGGCCATAAGAAAAAAAAGGTAGGAGTTCCAAGAAGACCTTATTTCACATTAGCATAGTGTAGCTGCAGCACCTGAGTACTTTGGGATCTCTGAAGGACAGATCAGATAAAGGAGAATAAAGATTTGTGAGCCATTAAATCTAAGCAAAAGACAGAAAGCTTAAAGCCAAACTACATATACACATAATTACTCTCAGATCATCATGTCTATGTCCAAAGTAGTATTAGCTATGATGAATATGAGCTGTTAGCTGCTCCCTAGTTTATAACCACGTTTAAACTGCCTGTAGGAGCAGGTCTCACATGCAATATGCTATATAAAATGGAAGACTCTGACTGTTTCATATGCAGTCTAGTAAAGTAAATAGGACTGAAAAAAAAAAAAAAGCCCATGGAGTGAGAATATTATAAATAGCACAAGAAAATGTGTATTCAGTGTTCACTGCACCTTTAAATACAGCCCATTCCCTGATGAAACAGCTCCCATTTAGCATTTCAGTTGTGAAGCAGCAATTTCTCTATTGCAGTTTTTTGTTTGTTTGTTATTTTCCCTCAAACTAGAATAAAAGTAAATCAGCCTGGAAAACAAAGAGGTTTGCTCTATATGTATAGCAACAAAACCATGACAAAGAGATTGATGTCTCTATTAAAGAAATAAGTGAGGGAAATCATAGCTTAGTTTTGTTAAGGCTATGCTTGCTGTTCTCTGTCTATATACTTCACAGCACAATTTTGGGTTTGAACCAAAAGAAAGGGAAAAAAAAAACCCCAAAAAACCCCTTAATCTGGCTGTGGAAATTGAAAGCCAAAAGCAGACTAATAATCATTCAGCTTTGAAGATCATAAAGAAAATAGTATTCATGTCAATACCCAGTCTCCCAAGAGACTATAGCTTGAATGATAAGAACCTTATGGCTTAGGAATGCTATTTCCAAATCAAATTTATAATACTTCAGCCTGGAGTTTTTGACTTTTTGGATATTCCTATGACTATTCAAACTATTAGGAAAAAATCAAAACTGTATAGTGTAGGGGCACGGTACTAGATGAGCATTTAAGAAACCTGTGTCTGTTTCTGTCTTCATGGCTTGGCATCTGTAAGAAGTCCTTTCTCCACCCCTCCGTTTTTTCTGCAAACTTCTAAAGGCTAAGATGTACCTTCCTGTGTGTATGAGCATCCATCATTATAACAGGAGCGCTGCTCATATTGTTTTGTTTTTACTATTATATAAACATGTTTTGGAGCACTCCTGAATAATACCAATAGGAAAAATGCCTAATAACTGGTGATTGCTGCATGCATCACACACACATTGAAGTTTAACAGGAACAAAACTTGCAGGCTAGAACTGGTAAAGAATGACCGTTATCTCTATCAGTTGTCATAAAAAAAAAAAAAAAAAGAGTGGAGTGGCCACTAAATCATTCTTCCAGGCAGGAGAGATATTGAAGAAAATTTTCTCAGGGAGTAAATCCAGGTTCCAGAATTTTTATGAGCCATAGCCAAAAGCAGTAATTTTTAAAACCAAACTGAACTGTGAATCTGCAATAAACTAGGGTAATCTGTAAACCATTTTATTTTTAAAGAAAACAAATATGGCTTATCAAGTATTGCAGTTATAATTTCTCAAAAGCCTTTTTTCTTATTTTTATTAAAGCTAATGTATAAAGATTGGTGCTGCACGATAAATGCTCATATGATGAAACTGAATCCGATATGGACCATACAATTTTTTTTGCATTTGCCATTCACAGGTAATACAAAATCTCTACAGCAGATGTTCTCAATCTCTGTTGCTGTTACAATGATTTTAAAAGCCCATAAACACGATGAAAGAACTGCTGGGATTAGACTGTTCTTCACTAACAATAAACCCAGAATTCTCAAAGTAATTAAACCTCTTTTTTATTATTCTTTTTTTTTGTTTTAATACAGATGACTCTTGTGGAATATCAAACACATGTATAAGCTAATATTTAGTAAGCATTTAATGTGTATTTAATTTGCAAATAAAATTGTAAAAATTTCTGTCGCAATATTTGCTAGATATAAAACTGAAGAGTATTTTGATAAGAAAATTCACCCACACAAAAAAAAAAAAACGTTTCCACCTGTCATGAATTATAGTAATGTCTGAGAATACACTAGAAACTTAATGCTCATCTATTCTCCATTAATACCAATATCCATCAAGTTAGAGTTATTTTACTATGCAAAAGTCAACGTCTTAGGAAACAGTACTAGATCCACACAGGATTAAATGAAGTTGATGAATGCCAATAAAACTTAGAAATAATACAAAAAAGATGAAAGAGAATAGCCATTCTTACAGTTTGATTTAAATTCTACATCTTAAGTGTACTGCTTGTCATTCAAATCCAATTTTGCTCAGTGGGTCTAGAATTTTCTGGATTCCCATTATTATTATGATGATGACTGCTATTGTAACCATCTTATTTTAAAAATAGTTCCTTCTATCCTTGCACCAATCCCTATTTTATTATTCATATTATTTTATTATAAATGAAAATTACAAAGCTTCCAACTGCAATTATTAATACACTACTTGACAGTGTATGAAATAAATAAACAGATCTGAATGGATCAGAAACCTTAACTAATCTGCCAAGACTTTAGACAAAACATGTAACTCAGAGTTGGGAGACATGGAAACTGCATTGATTGCAGAACTTAGCATCTTCTCAGTTGTGCCCTGGCAACACCTCAGGGCAAGACTAAAGCATCTACTGCCATGGCACTTTATATGCATGTCCTGGAAAGAAAATAAAGCAGGACAATCCAGCAGACTAGCAAATGACAAATGACTGACGGGCATATGTCTCAGCAAATATACAGTGATACAGTACAAGAATGAGAAATAGAATCATAGAATAGTTAGGGTTGGAAAGGACTATAAGATCATCTAGTTTCAACCCCCCTGCCATGGGCAGGGACACCTCACACTGAAACATGTCACCCAAGGCTGTGTCCAATCTGCCTTTGAACACTGGCATGGACGGAGCATTCACAGCTTCCCTGGGCAACCCATCCCAGTGCCTCACCACCCCTGCAGTAAAGAACTTCTTCCTTATATCCAATCTAAACTTCCCCTGTTTAAATTTGAATCCATTAACCCTTGTCCTATCACTAGAGTCACTAATGAAGACAGCATCCTTATAGAATATAGCCTATAACTAAGAGTTCTCTTTGGCAGCCTGTCTTTTGGTGTTTGCAGAACAGGTATTGAAATCCAAAGCAATAACAAAAATCAGCTCATAGGAGCAAAGTTATAGCAAGTATTTTGTTGACACGCTAAAAATTAAAACAAACAAAAGAAAAAGGACTAATTTTCTTGGACCTGGAACCACTGGTACTACGTGTCTTCTCATCAATTTTCAAACCTTAAAATTGACAGAAAATGACAAGACCCATTTTTTGACAGATTTTTTTGCAGTGGAAGTACCGTTGAGCAACTTTAAATCCAATTATTACATAAAGTCCTACTCATCTAATTTATGAAGATAATAATAAACTCCACATTGTCAGTAAGAAAAGACAAGTTGTTCAAATGAACAAGTCAATACTTAAGCCCTTAAATTAGGCACTTCGACATATTTTTTCTGATACTATCCTACCTTGATTTTTTCAAAGATTTAGTCTTATTACCCAAATCATTTGGGAAAGCATGCATATTTGAGGAGTCACAGGTCCCACCACCAAATGCTGATTTCTGTCTTACCCAGATGTAACTGAAAAGAGAAAGGTGAATACTACACTTCTGTGACCTTGTCTATCAGAATACACATTTGTAGTTTCCCGTCTAGGATGCCTCCAGAAACTGCCAATGCCAAGGACAGGAATTACTCTGCCTTCTTAGCTTTGGATGCACATGACTTCCAAACAGAGAACACACAGATCCTGTGATGGTGTCCGTGTTGTGGATAGCAGCTGTATTTCTTGCTGCCACTGTAGCCTCAGACAGCTTGCTTGAACATCATGGTGACGGATGAGTCAGACCTCTCATCAGGAAGTTTCCCCTTGCCCAACACTCTTGAAAACTGAACGATGCAGATAGTTTGTACTAGGGGATTTATCATATTGCAACACAAAACTATAGCTTTTAAAGGAAAAAATTGCTTCTACCAAAGTGCAGTGCAGGTGGAATCGCTGTCAGCGATGTTTCCCCAGTGTCAGAGCCTCTTAGGTCTAAGATCTCAAGCATGAATGCAAACTTGAGCACTTAGTGCAGCAATACTTTAAATCACAAATACTTGACTCCTTATTGACTGGAAAGTTTAGGACAATTAATAAAGTAGAATCCTAATTTAGACACTCATAAAGAATGTGAAAACCATATTACTTAGAGTTCAAAATAGAAATTAATATAAAACACATATAGGATGTTTGCTGTTTGCCTAATATTTATTCAAAGTCCTTTTGCTCTGCAGCTGAGAGTGCTATTTTCTAAGAACTGAAGACAAGTGTAGAACACTGGTGATGTAAAACAATCAGCATTGTTAAAGGTAACAGGGAGAGCTTTCATCCAAAACATGTTATGTATCCCACAGATGTTGTTATAGCTCCTAGTGCTGGTAGTGATAAATGATGTACAAAATGAGTGAACACTGAGACACAGCCACACATAGAATAGGAATCTAAGAAGAATTCCTTGACAGCAAGAAACAACTGATTTTATGAAGAGAGCAGGTAAGACATATATTTTTCCCTTGTACATCTGTCTTCCTCATGTCTAAACACTGGAACTTGTTTTTGACTTCCTCAGCGTGCTTTGTTTCAAGACAGTCTTGCTCACGGCAGCAGCAAACCCCTACATTCCTCTTGTCTAGGGTGGGGTTACATAGGTGTGGATGGTGACCAAGAACATATAACGGTGCTCTTGTAAAAGTGTCCTACACTTGACAAATCAGTGTGCCCATTCAAAAGATAGGATTGAAATCAGAAGGGATTTGTGGTTCATTTTGTCTTGCTGTTACTCTACCATAATAGCTAGCATGTTCATACTTTTTGTCCTTTCACTTTATTTGTTCACATATGTTTCTCAGTTTCAAATTCTCTGAGTTGTCCTAAAGAGCATCTGTGAAAGGGTATGCAGGTTTTCCAAACTAATCTGCTTCATTTATTGAATTGTGTAAAGAACATTTACAACTAATTGAAAACATGCATGCACTTCACAGATGAATGCCTCAGTCACTATCTTTCAATTATGAATCTTGGCTCCCTGCTCCCTCTGTTCTTTGATACCTGATTTTGGAATCACTTTCAAACCCTCTCAGAGAAGCTCAGTAGCACATGTAAGATCTGGAAAATATTTTGAGTTTTGACTCTGTATTATGTCAGATTCTAATTATGGAGAAACATAAATATTATCGTCTACTGTGACCATAGCATGGCAAATATTTAATTAGAAAAGGCTCTCATGTTTCAGAAACATGAGAGTTTTAAAGCATGAATCAAAGTATTTGTATTATCTTGTACCAGGCTGTAATCTAGCCCCAGAAAAAAAGTTTTTAAAGGAAATCACAGACCATTATCAAACCTGTCCTTGGATTCTGAACCAAACAGTGCTGAGTATTCCCATGAGACTCACTGATACAGGAGTGTCAGTGAGTAACTGGAGTAACTGTACAGTGGTGTTAAACTGTGTTTCTTAAAAAAGCATTTCTATTTATGAAATTTCTAACAACTATCTGGAAATTTTCTAAAGCCAATGTTTTTGAAAGCAATATAAATAAGTGAAGAATTGTAAATGTTCACAAATTTCTTTGTCTTAAATAGGAAGGAAAAAAAGATGTTTTCATTATTGAAACATGTATTCACATTTTCAGGTCTTAGTTACTTGTTCAAGTTTCAGGTTTTTTGAACTGAACTATCTTCCATTTGGGAATTTATTTCATTTTAGGTAAAAAAGAATAAAAATTTTAAAATTAATTATTATTTAGGCAGATTAAAATAGTAGAGATTACCAAATCCTGATTTCTTTTTATGTTTAATTTTTATTTTTATAGATTTCAGGGTTCTTATGGGCCAGGGAATAGAATAAGTATAGTTTAAACAGTTTTTTGGTGAAGAATAGAAAAGTTAATAAAATTATTAATAAATTTTCCTATTCATTTTTATAGACTTTATTTCTCAGTTCGACTTTATAATACATTCACAGAAAATGTTATAGGTCATATTATGCCTCCCATGATCATTAACACTGTACTCTGTTTGAAAGAGTATTAGGTAGATAACAACCAGTCAGAAAGTGATTTGGCTGGTCAATGGAAGAATAAAATCATCAGAAGAGAATATATTGTTTTATCCTTATTCATTCTCTCAGACTCTGTTCTAGAGCGTATAATTATTCCATGGTTAAGGTAGACCAGCTTTAAGTAGCAAAATCATTTGATTCAATTTATTGTTGATCCATTTGATCAGTGAAATGTATAATGTAACAGCAGTCAAAGGTGCTCAATGATTCATGCATTTTCTCTCAGTCCTGAGAAGCTGTAAACAGGAGTATGATTTGTCTGTTCAATTTCTAACTGTAAGGATAGACTTCTGTGAAAATTGTGATCCTAGTTTTACCATAATGGACACTAATTGCTCTTCTAACACTTGTTCCGAGATCAAGAAATGACTGAAGTATTTACCCATTCACTCATTTCCCTCCAGTTACAATAAGGCTGGCAAACAAAGGAAAGGTTTCAGCATTCTGTATTTGGCCCACTACATTGCAGATACCCAGGCCCAATTCTCTTTCCTATAACAGCCTGCTACAAGAAGAGTCATGTCTTGACATGTAAAAGACAGGATTAAAAATTAGTCTTAGCTCTTTTCTCAAGGAAAACATCATGAAGGAAACTGCAAAGAGTAATCAGTATGCATGTCTGCTCTTTCTCTTCCTTCCTATGAAATCACATTTTTCATAGCATCAGAGAATCAGAGAGTAGTTAGGGGTGGAAAAGACCTTAAGATCATCTAGTTCCAACTCCCCTGCCATTGGAAGGGTCACCTCACACAAAACCAAGTCACAAAGGCTCTGTCCAACCTGGCCTTGAACATCTCCATGATGTTCATGGAGCATTCACAACTTCTCTGGACAACCCATTCCAGTGCCTCACCACCCTTACATTAAAGAATTTCTTCCTCATATCCAATCTAATCTTCCCCTGTTTAAGCTTTAACTCGTTAACCCTGTCCCATAATTACAGACCCTAATGAAGAGGCCTTGCCCTGCATCCTTATAAGCCCCCTTCAGATATTGGAAGGCTGCTATGAGGTCTCCATGCAGCCTTCTCTTCTCCAAACTGAACAGCCTCAACTTTCTCAGTCCATCTTCATATGGAAGGTGCTCCAGTCTCATGATCATCCTTGTTTCCCTCCTCTGGCTTTGTTCCAAAAGTTCCATGTCGTTTTTGTGTTGAGGACACCAGAACGGCACACAATACTCCAAGTGAGGTCTCACGAGAGCAGAGTAGATGGGCAAGATCACCTCCCAGAACCTGCTGGTCCCGCTCCTTTTGATGCAGCCCTGGATACAGTCGGCTTTCTGGGCTGTGAGCGCACGCTGCAGGCTCATGTTCAATTTCTCATCGACCAACACCCCCAAGTCCTTCTCCACAGGGCTGCTCTGAATCTCTTCTCTGCCCAACTGTGCCTGGGATTGCTCTGATACAGGTGTAGGATCTCACACTTGTCATGGTTAAATTTCGTCAGGTTGCATCATCCCAACTCACAAGCATGTTAAGGTCCCTCTGGATGGCATTCCTTCCCTAGAATGTTATCAACCGAACCACACAGCTTAGTGTCATTGGCAAACTTGCTGAGGGCACACTCAATCCCACCATTCATGTCCAAATTGATCAGGCAGGATTTCCCCTTAGTGAAGCCATGCTGGCTGTCACTAAGCACCTTGCTGTTCTTCAGGTGCTTCAGCATGCCTTCCAGGAGAACTGCTCTAAGACTTTACCAGGCACAGAGGTGG
>JANRGW010048850.1:0-11844 GCA_024733675.1 Psilopsiagon aymara
CATTAGGGACTGTAGTGAGAGGACAAGGGGTAACGGGTTCAAACTTCAACAGGGGAAGTTTAGATTGGATATGAGGAGGAAATTCTTTACTGTGAGGGTGGTGAGGCGCTGGAGTGAGTTGCACAGAGAATCTGCAAATGCTCCATTGCTGGCAGTGTTAAAAGCCAGATTGGACAGAGGGTTGGATGGCATGGTTTAGTGGGAGTTGTCCCTGACCATGGCAGGGGTTTGGAGCTACATGATCTTAATCCTTTCCAACCCTAACTATTCTATGGTTCAATGATCAGCACACTGTTCTGAGAACCTCATTTGATGCCAGGGATATTTCTTCCTACAAAGTCTTCCTGCAAAGAACTTGTCCCACTGACCACCTTTGGAATGCGGTATGTTTTCAAAAGCAGCAAAGCTGGGAGACCCAATACAGGAGGCTTTAGAGTTTGCCTTTCTAAGTGAAGGTTTCAGTGTGGTGTGAAAATCCAGCTCTTTGAAATTAGTTCAGGTGGGCCAACTTGGAAGTCAAGGCATTGTTATTTCCTCCTTCTGCATTTTCTTACTATTTTAAGAAAAAATCTTTCAAATAAGTAATTCAATTATACTATACTATATGTACTATATACTGCATACAGTATACTATGACATATATATATATACTATACACGTGTATATATATGGCTACTACTCAAACTATGTACAGGTTCAAAAGGCAGATCAGTAGTTAGTTTTAATTTATTTATTTTGAGAATGACTATTGAAAATATTTCAAAAAATTACTTAATTGTATCTGCGCACTGGTTTACAGCCCACCATCAGTATTGTCCTCAGGTTTTGACCATATTTTGCAAATGGGGATCCATAACAATAATGAAGATGATTATACTTTTTTTGAGAACACTCAGGATGTTCAGCAGAGTTGCAAAGATCCTTTTGTTACTATTTCAATGCTACATTTTGCTCAAGATTACTCTTTTTACTTTTGTTCTGTCTGAATTTATCAGCTAAGAGCTGCTATGATCATACTCTCTATGAAGAGAACTTTAAAAAAGTGTATCTTTATGGATAAAAATATAAATACATTTGGCCAAATATAATTAAATATTGTGTATCTGTTCTTAAGACATATATCCTTATTTTCTTTATCTTCTGCCTTTAGGCAGTTTACATGTTAGTGTGATAGATATTGTGCAGCTTTTAATGGTAATTATTTTTGATTCATGGTAGGTATGAGCAAGTTGTAAATGGGTATCCCTGATAATAATTAAAAACACTAAAAAGCATCATAACCAAATAAGCACTTAATCAGCTGATTTTCAATACTGCATTAAAGTTGTTATAAATTAAGACTATTCTTGCATGTTTTGCCAAGTATACACTGTATTCAAAGCAGTCAGCTTTTGTGAATCCTCAGGAGAAGCATAATCTTGGATGAGCCCAGTAAATCCATCCCTCGTTCTGTATGTGATTTCTGTGATCAAAAGAAGAATTTCTGATAGTTCAGGAAATTGATAACTTCTTTGGCATTTCACTTTTGTGATGAATTTTTCTTTTGTTTTCATTGTATGTTTTACATATCTTTTTTTATGGTTCTGTTCTCAGTGTAATAAGAGCAGGAATGCCTTATTCTGGCTTTAATATTGATGTTGCTTTTTGCTGCTTATTATATCACCTGAATATTTGGCTCTTATTTTGTATTGTTAAAAAGTTATACAGGAAACAGACTGCTCTAAGAGAGCATAAGCTTGCTACAGAAAAATTTCATTCTACTTTTTTGTGTCTATTTTTTACCTTTCTAATGGAATAATTGAAGGAAAAGGAGCAGGGGCCATTCCTGCGTTCTAACTGTCAAATGGATAATAAAGAGAAATATTTCCCATTCAGAAGTGTACACGGAGGGCTTCTGATTGTCACTTCTTAAATCTCTACATCTACTGCTCTGGAGTTTGATTCTTACAGTCTTTCTTCATTCTTACTATAATTCCTCCAAAATCAGAGGAGCAGGGCTAGTCCAAATCTTTGGGAATATGTGACTACATTTCTCCTGTGGATATTGTTATTCAGTGTTCTCTAGAGTTCCTCTTTTCTGAATTTAGAGGAATTTAAAAGATGTCACCATAACGTTTTTAATCACAGACAGTCCTCCTGATGGAACACTTTTTAAAAACAGTGTTTTCAAAGAAATGCTATTGATTGACAATCTGTGTTCTTTTTGACAGAATGATTTCACTTTCTTTCAAGCACAGTTTATTATATGGCATAGAAATTGTAGTACTAGTACTTATTTTTTACAAATTAACTTCTTGATGTATGCTTTCAAGTTTGTATAGTTTCTTTAATCATAAGATACTGAGGGTAAAATATTAGCTTTTTAGATTAGAGGTGAACTGAAATGCCCCTAGCTGTTTTTGTAAGTCCTAGACATAATCCAGACAAAGTACAATACACTTAAATTGAGACAAATCTTTTATTTACAACCCACCTCCCAGTGAACCACCTTTGAGTGATTGCTGAACTACATGCATCAGGGACATATTTCATAGGTGAATATCCTCCCTCACTAGAAATTTGTAAGTATTAATTCCAAGTACATGACTCTAGGGACACAGTACGCTGGTACTGCTGCTTCCTACAGCCCCAGCTAGATCTCATTGATCTTATTGGAAATTTGCATGTGATTTGATTAGGGTTAGATCAAAGCATGAAAGAATGAACACCTGCTGGGGAGAGCTGAATTTCATACCATAAAGTGGCAGGGCATCTTTGCTTAAATGTCGGTGTTCATATCAGTGTTGCATCATGTAAAGAATTACCAATGTATGAAGTAGGCACATTTTCTTATTTTTTTTTTTAGGGCATTTCCCCATAATAATAATCTGAGAGCAGCTGAATGTGTACCTATGGAAATGTGCTTGGCCCGAAGAGAAAAAACAGTTTCTGACACTTTGATGCAAAGATAAGAAGCTGCATGAGTATTAAAAATTAGCTTTTTTCTTGTTAGAGGGAAGCCAAAAGTGAGTTTTTCTACTCATGAGAATAGCTCTAATTTGTAAGGGAATGCATGCAGTGCTTCTTAAAAGTAAAACCTTGCTATTTCTATTTCCTCTCTTGCTTTGTTTTTTCTTCCTTACTTTATTGATCTGATGTGCTTTTGTCCAAATTGATCCCTGAGGTTATAGATCAGCCCTTTAAAAAATCTCCTTGATAAATGTGGAAACTGAGAATACTCTACAGCAAATATTTGGTGAATTTGTCTAACTTACAAATTCCACACTTACAAGGTGTAGAATTTGAACAGGGTCTTCAAAATATCTCATTACATGATGGGATTGAGAAGGTTTTAAGAAGCCAGTAGAAGACCTGCTCACCTGATGCTGAGCAACTCAGATAGCAATCCACAACAGCTGCCTTTATAACTGGAACCTAAAATATCAAATCTTCATGTAGTAAATATTGATTGCAAAACAATACATTAATTAGAGAAACCTCTGATGTTTTCTCGGTACTAGAAAACTCTAAAAATCTATCCTTTTTTTCCCCCCAGAGAATTAAATTAGACATTTTAAAAAAAAGTATTCACCAAGAAAGATAATTAGAAAATAAACTTTAACAGGCTCAAGTGCTATGGCATGTTAACATGTAATTTCTCTACTGGTTTCCCTTAAATTAGGGTTATTTTATGCATTTCATCTGCCGGAGGTGCATTCCTACTACCAAGCTGACTGGACGGTCAGCCTTACACTGACTGAAAAAACCTCTTTTTTTTCAACCCACCTTTTCCTGAATTTACTGATTAATTCACACATAATGGTTTATGTGATTCACCCACTTGCCTAATACCACACAGGGTACCTATGCTGGGAGTGGTTCATGCTCCAAACTTGCATCTTCTTGCTTCCTCTTTGCCAGAGAAGAGTATTTTGCCAATGAGCTGCACTTACCTTTTTGCCACAGGCAATTTCTTTCTTCAGAATGATACATAAATATGTATTTGTTCACGCTTCTCTAATAGTGAAGCATACAGAAAAAAATCTTTACTCACACAGAAAATGATATCTGTTGAAAAGAATAAATCCTCATTTTCATATTTAATGGAGCTGTAATCAATGGTAATGGATGAAGATTGCATTAAAGAAATCTTAATACTCCTCTTGAGGGAAAGTAATTTTACTGGAAAGAAGCTAGTTAATCAGCCTCAGAAAAATTGTATATATCTTGTTTTACAGGCAGGTTTTCCAAGAACAAAGTAGGAAATAAAAACATCAGTGATTTTTCATCTTCAGAAATGTGTCACGTAGGACATTATGTATCTGAAACACACAGTGCTAGTTGTCTTGTTTAAGTTTACAAACAAAAAAGGCTGACATGAGTAAAATATATCTGTCTTACTCTCTCTGTGATTTTCACACAGTCAAATTTCCCTATTGAATGAATCTTGATGAAAAGCAAAGCAAGTAAAGTACAGAGAGCAGTAGCCAGCCAAATATTTCCCTCAGCAGGTGTTATAAATTGCATCAAAATTTAACTTCAGTGGTTTTGCCCTGTAGTGGTTTATGCCCAGACAGTAACTCAGTACTCCAACAGCTGTTCAGTCACTCCTCCCCCCACCCCTTCCTCCCTTCTGCTCCCAGTGGGACGCGGAGGAAAATCAAAAGGATGCAACTCCCATAGGTTGAGATAGGAACAGTTTAGTAACTAAGGTATAACAAAAACCACTGCTGCTACCACCAATAGTAATAACGGTAAGGGAAACAACAAGGGAAGAGAATACAACTGCTGACCACCCGCAAACAGATACCTAGCCCTACCCCGGCAGTGATCTCACCCTTCTGGGTAACCCCCCCCAGTTTATACAGTGGGCATGATGTGCTGTGATATGGTACCTCTTTGGTCAGTGTGGGTCAGGTGTCCTGTCTCTGCTTCCTCCCTGCTTTCCCTTTTCCCTGGCAGAGCATGAGGCTCAGAAAGTCCTTGATCAGAGTAAACATTACTGAGCAGCAACTGAAAACATCGATGTTATCAGTGCTGTTCCGAGGCTGAAAGTCAAATCCACAGCACTGCACCAGCTACTATGGAGAAAAATGACTGCTACTGCTGAACCCAGGACATACTCACAGAAACTCCAGAGAGGTCTACGCAATGTGATGCTCATGTGCATGCCAAAATCTTCGCTGCATAATGGAAATGGGAATTAATATTTTGGCACAATGTGCAAGCTGACAGAGCATTGGCTGCTCCCTTCATGCCACTGCATGACTGGAGACCTCAAGCTGAGAAAGAATTCCAGGTTCATAAGCTGGGTAGGAAGAGACTTGCAGTCAAGCACCCTTTCTTCTGTCTGGATGTGGGTTGCCAGTCCCATCTTCCCTGTGGCACAAGCACGCAGGCATTTAATATGAACCAGAAACATAGAGAAATCATTTTGCTACTGATATTCCACCATAGGACTGAATTGCCACAGATAATATATTGTGCCTGGCTTAAAGTTGAAGGGCAAGAAATATTTGGCTAAAGATTTCAGTATAAACCTCTTTTGTACTGTAGTATTCTGTGACAGAGATGGTCTAAGAGTGTATGTACCGTATGTTTGTAAAGGAAAACAATATTTTGTATTTGCCCAACATAATTAAAAACAGAAGACTATGTTTGAAGAAGCAAGCTCTTTTGAAATGTACCCTTGAAGTAAGACATAATGTGCTCACAAGCTTTACTGATGTGTTTGATATTGTGTAGTCAGTTAAAAACAAGACTGTTTTTTCTCAGTGAAAGTTGATTTTTTTTGCTTTGGAATCCAGTGGAAATTTCAGTTCACACACGTAGAATGAAGAGCCTCTTAAAGCAGAGGAGTTAGCTGATCTTGGATTCATAGTTATTAGCTGAATTTAACAGCCAAAGACACCTCTCTGAAATTGGTATTACTGCTCCTATCAGTCCAAGGAAAGTTTTAATGGAACAAGCAGGTAATACAGCAGCTGCGGAATAACCACAAGAGCAAACAAGACAGAGCCTGGCTTTGTGGAGGTTACATTTTCTAAGTTTTGCATTTTTCGTTGACTGGGAAATGCAAAGACACATTATATCTTCGTCTCCTCCAGTAGTAAATGGCTACTACTCTTAGCTTGATGTAGCTGAGAATGAAGTTCATTTCTTCTGCAATTGGAAGGAAAGCTGAGTCAGCATTTTCAGTTGATAGGTTCAGTTCAGAATGAGCCTCATTCCTTATACACACTTCTTGGAGCAGTTTGTGTTATGTATACATAAGAATAGATTGGTTTATGGTTTTGTAATTAAAATGCAGCTGAAAATCATTGATCTGGAAAAGAGCAGTCCAGGGAAAACGAAACGTGCTTACAGTTATGGTTCAAATGAAACCATTGCTTATGGTTTCAAGTAAAAGCTGAGAATAAAGCACAATCTGTAGTGTGCTGGGGGACTGTCTCCTTTCTAGTGTCACAGACTATTTATAATGCTTTACCTGTTTGTAATTGCTGCTGCCTGCTGGAGAGAGGTAGAAGTAAGGAAAGGAAAATCTGGGCTTAACATCCACAAAAAATATTTTTTGAAATTCATTTAAAAGAAAATGTGAATGTACCCATGTACATAACCTGGAAAGAATAAGAAAGTAACAGTAATAACATAGACTTGAACTTGATGATCTAATTGGTTTTCCGATGCCCTCGTTTTTATGATACATCTTGAGAAGTCTTTTCAAGCTTGTGTACTTATGAAATAAATAGAACAAATTGGAAATGTGGAAAATAAGTAATGATCTGCACATCATATTAATATTAGTGCTGTCAGCAGTAACAACATATGTTTAACAATTCTTCTGCACTAATTTGAATATATGTATAATAAAATATAGTCCATCTCTCAAAGAACTAGGTCCTCTGCCCACAACTCTCCTAAGTCATCTTCCATTCAGAGAAAGATGTATACATAGCAGGAAAATTATCACTCTCCTGGACATACTTCTGTGGATAGTGCTTGTGAAGCAGTTTGTTTGCTAATGTGGATTTAAATTTAGGACCTTAAAATTCTATGGTTACTTAATATTTGAAGAAAGTTGAAACCTGCTAAAGCAATGTCATTTCAGTGTATCAAAGGGCAAGAAAGACAATGACAGGTTTGTTTTATGTTGGTCTTGTGCTGATATATTTAAAGAGGTCTGTGTTTCTTTCTAAAACCGTGGCCTCCACTTGCTGCATAAGTCATACACAGGAAAGTGAACATTTTTCATTTTATGGAACTCTCCAGCAGTCCAGTAAGAGACCACTACCCAATGGTGCATTGCATTAAAGTGCAGTGCTTCATAAAGCAATATGACTCTGCACACCCCTTGAATTGGTCACTAACAGCTTTTCATTCATTTCCATATGATGAAACAGCCTCTAAAAATTATGCAAGGATAAATAATTTTGGTTTTCAGGATCAACAGTAATTTCCTCGATTGCCTTTTTAAGTTTCCCTGCTCATATTTCCACTTAGTTTCATCTGTCTTGAGCATATTTCTGTAGTACCCTCCGAATAGTAGAGCTTGAGCATAAGAGCCCTTCTTGCTGCTAGCTTAACGCTAACTGTGCTTGCTTCACCCTTTCTTTAAGAACAGTGCTGCAGCTGTTAAGAGTGCTGAATCTGAGCTACATCTCTGTGTCAGCATCTTCTCATGTGATGTTGCCATCACAAGGATTCTTGATGCACTAGGAGGTCACTCCTGTCATAACTCTAGGGCACTTCAAATAGCCCTTTTCTGCATGATTCCCTTCATTGTCAGCAAGTAAATAATATCTACTATGGATGAGGGAGGATAATGGGCAAATCCATGTTGTCCTTCTAGTAGCAGGTGTAGTGTTGTGGCCCCTTATGAATCATTCAAGTCTGAATACCACAACAGTGTGAAAGATTCTACCGCTGAAACCAGAGGGGTAAAGGTTCTTCTTAACAGCACAAGTTAGTGACGTTGTTGCTAGGGTCATCCTTCACATCCACTGCTGCTCAGAATTAAACCAATTGTCTGCCTTTGTCTTTGATTTCTGTTCAAAGTCCTTTTGTTTGTTCCATGAAGAACAAGAGGCAAAGATTTCAAACTTGTTGCTTTGGCAGATTCAGTCAATTTAAATCATGTTCTAAGGTGGTTAGTCCTAAGTACAAGTATCCCTCTATCATGAAAACTCTCACTCTTTTACAAAGCATAAATCTGTTACTAATTATATGTATTCTGTTTAAAGGAAGGGATTAAATAGTTTTATCTTAAGGCAGGATGCCAGGGATATTTGTACAGCAAGTATTCATTTTGTGGTTTAAAAAAGCGTTTCATTACTGAGCGTGGAACTTTTTGTATTGCTGTGAGGAAATCATTGATCAGGAAAACATTCCAAAATATCATAAAGAAAATAAGACTTGTAGGAGATTATGCAAATGAAGCTGTTTTCTTACAGAGTGAGAGGGATCTTTACATTTTATTTAGTTTAAGTTTTGTATATTTGACTACATGGAGCAAATTGAGAAACTCATATTTTTAAATTTCTTTAAAGTCTAGAGCTGGTTAGTATTCTGTAATTATTATTTCTCTGTTACTATGCTTGGGAATTGAAACATTAAATGGAAATCTTATTTTCTAAGGTGCCTCTGAACATGAAAGTCAATATCTTACATTTTGTAATTATTTAATGTTCTTTGCTTTACACATTTGTATATTTTTCAAATAGTCTGATTGAATAAACCTTGTAAAGAATCAATATAACTTGTTTTGTAAAGTTGCAAAACATACAGCCTTTTGAACAATAGATATATTTATTGTAATGTCACATTTCAGTTTGCAGAGATTGCAACCAAGGTATTTTCAGAGCAGGAACAGAAATGATGCTTTATTTCTCCTGTTAAATAATTGCTGTGCATTTCTCAACATATATAATTTTTCATTAACACTAATTGCTTTTGATGCATGCAGCAAATCATGAATAATATGAATGCTGTGTTTCCACTGATTAAAAAGCATATATAGTTCTAATTACTAGAGTTGGCTGATCAGGTATGAGTTCAGGTCTTGACCACTGCCTTCAGGTGAAGATAATATTTTTACTTCAGGAAACAAAATAACAAGACCTGAATTTGTCAGAAATTTGATGGGCTGTGTGATCTTTCATCTTTAAGCTCACTGATACAAAACTGTATTGATAGGTCAGTGTGTCAATAGTGAAAAGCTTTGATGATATGTGAAATTATCTTTAGGTCTCAGTCTTGTTCCCAAATCTTGCATCAGAAAGAATAAATTTTTTTAAAAAATAGCAATTTGGAATTGACATTCAGCAGAGAGGCTGAGGATCTTGTATGCCATGGGTGATAGTGTTATTCCAACCTGTCCAGCCCACTGTTGGCATGCATCAGAAGAACATGAAAAGAGCACTTTCAGTTTTACCTTTCTGTAACTGCTTTTTCCATCACTGGGCAGTTATGTTTTCTGTTACTGATTATAGAATACTAAACAAATGAGTGCCTGAAATGTGAAAAACAGAAAAGGAACTGTTTTGCACTTTGTAGGAAGAATGAGCTTCAAGGCAGGTACATTCTTCTGTAGCGCTGTACAAGTTTATGAGGTCAGGTAGCTGCTGAGTATCTTTGAGCTGCACAGGAAGCAGTGTATGGGAAGGACACTGGCTACAGCACCTAGGAAAGGATGCTAAGCTGCTTATTTCATGATGGATTTTTTTGGTATTTTTTGAGCCAAGCCAAATAAACATATATAATTCAGCAGATTAAAATGCCTTAAAAGAACCCAAGTTTGAAACTCATTTGCACTGTTACAAACTAAATGTAACTTAGTTAAAATCTACCTATTTGTTTTTCCTATATCTATACATGTACTGTGTATATGTTATACCAAGTGTATAGGTATATATTACAAAAAATTAGCTACATTAGATTTTTTAGTGATATTCAAAATGAAATTATGTCAAAAAAAAAAACAAAAAACAAAAAAACAAAACCACATAAGCAATTACAATTGTGCATGTATTGAAATATATATCGTTCCTTCAGAGCAGTACATTCAAACAGATTTCAGATTTAACAATGTGTGTACTGTCAAGTCCTAGAGCGTCGTATACTTTTTTGAACCTGTACTGCTCCTGTACTATTATTCATGGTGTCATTCCAATTTCACAAAGTCAAAACTTGCAAGAAATTACCCCATGTTGAGTATCGCAGTGTTTCCACATGGAGTAACTAGGACAGAAGATAAAATGAAAGCACTTTATATAGTTTGCCGTGAAAATTGAAAGTCATCATTTATACTCTATTTCTGTATGCTTTATAAATGCCTTATAAATGGTTAACCAGTTTTGAATAAATTTTTCATAAATGTTTATTTGAGGGTCACTGACTTGATATTAATTATGGCTTATAAACATCTCTAGCATGTTTAATTTATAATCTAATTAGTAGTTATATACAAAGATCTAACCGCTTTAAAAACGTACACACAACTAGAGAAAGAAAAATTTTCTCAACAACTTTTTCCTAATGGTTTTCTAGCTACTGTAAACTCATGCCACTTAATAGTGTTTCCATTCAAATCCTGATGAAGCAATGCCTTCATAATGTTCTGCATAACAAAACTCAGAGGCATTTTTATCCAGTGCCCAACTCTTGGTATATTGGCAAACAAAGCTAAGTTTAAAAAGTAGATTTTTGAGACAAACTGTAAGAGTATGTTCAATTACACTGAATTAGTCATCATACAACTTTTTTTCCTGTACAGAGGAATGCTGCTGTTCTGAATCAGTAGGGACTGTCTGTATGTGGAGCTCTGCTAGTATGCATAGATTCCATAACTGACATGCCAACACAATATTTATCAATTTATTCTATACATGGAAATGATAAAACTCCTCTAAAGTTAGCATAACCAGATGTCATGGCTTAAGCCCTTCCGGTAACGCAGAACTACGCAGTTTCTCACTCACTCTCCCCATTCTTCCTCTCCCTGCTCCCAGTGGGATGGGGAGTACAATCAAAAGAATGTATCTCTCATGGGTTGAGATAAGAAGAGTCCAGTAACTAAGGTATAACACAAACGACTGCTTCTGCCACCAATAATAAGTGATAACTGCTCACCACGCAACTGATATCCAGCCTGACCCAGTGATCTTGGCTTTCTGGGAAACTCCCCCCAGTTTCTATACTGGGCATGATGTACTGTGGTATGGAATACCTCTTTGGTCAGTTTAGGTCAGGTGTCCTGTCTCTGTTTCCTCCTGGCTTCCCCTCCTCCCTGGCAGAGCATGGGGCTCAGAAAGCCCTGAATCAGACTAAACGTTACTGAGCAGCGACTGAAAATGTTGGTGCTGTCAGTGCTGTGCCCAGGCTGAAAGTCAAAACCACAGCACTGCACCAGCTACTGAGACTGAGAAAAATGACTGCTACTGCTGAACAGAGGACACTAGATCTTTTTGCAAGTGGGATGCAGCTGAATATTATTAACTACTGCCAAGACTACTAAATTGGAAAAAGACCTTCTGCAGGTTCTGGTACATACATAATCTTGCAAAAGAAAAAAATTATTAATGGACAACGTCTAAGCAAAGAATGGCAGTACTTTCCACTTTTTCTAGTACAGAGCCCAGGTGTGAATGTTGTTTTTTCTAGGAAGTCTCAATATGTGTTTTCAAATATATTCTATTTATTTGGGACAATTATTTATATATATTTTTGATAAACATGGAGTTTTATTAACCAGTGTCATGGGTTCAGCAGTAGCAGTCATTTTTCTCCTTTCTAGTAGCTGGTGCAGCACTGTGGTTTTGACTTGTGGCCTGAGAACAGTGCTGATAACACCAATGTTTTTAGTTATGG
>JANRGW010048855.1:0-11148 GCA_024733675.1 Psilopsiagon aymara
GGCCCCCGGGACTCAGTCCCGGGGCGGGCCCGAGTGCGCAGGGCCGATGCCGGGAGCGGGGCGCGGCGGCGCAGGTGGAGGCGGCGGGGACCCCAGGCCAGGGCCGCCATGGAACCGGGAGGGGGGCTGGCTCCGGGGCGGAAGGGGCTCCCGTAAGAGCGGCGTACAGGGGCAGACAGCCCGCCCCAGACAGCCGCTGGAGGGGCTTCCCTTATCCTCACGCATACACGCGCTCCCGTGCCGGCCCCGCTCACCGTCATAGTAGTAGCAGACTTTCTTCTTGCCGCCGCCCTGACTGTACGCCATAGGGCCGCTGAGCCGGGGCCGGGGGGAGGGAGCGGGAGGCCGAGGAGAGAGCCGAGCCGGCACGGAGTGGGGGCGGGAGAAGACGGACGCGGGAGAGCGGGAACTCGCGACGCCGGGCCGCGGGCAGCGCAAGCGAACCCGACCATCGGCGGCGGGAGGGGGGGGAGTAAGCGGGCCGCGCCCAAGCCGCCGTCGCCGGGGGAGGAAAGTAGAAGAAGGAGGCGAAGAGAACATTTGCGAGCGAGCGCGGGCTCTCACCTACTTGTTCTTGTCCTCATGGCTTAGTCACACACACAGTCAAGGAAGGAGACAGCGGGAAGTCTTCATAACCGAAATCTTGGAGGAAACGCTCTCCTCATACACCCCTGCGCCGCGCAGTGGTGCGGTCCACCGGCGGGCTCTAATCCCCGCCCCTCAGCGGCGCTCCGGCGTGGCGCATGCGCGGAGTGGCTGGTTCGTCTGGCGTGGTCCGGGTTGGGTGTTGTATGGCGGCTGCCATGGCGCGGCGAACAGCGGGGCCTTCCGCTCCTCAGCTGTAGAGTCACGGCGGTTCCCCTCATCCACCTCACCTGGAAACGAGCGTGTGGCAGCGCGGGGCTTGTGCTCCACGTACTATTGTGAAAGGGGGGGAATTCGTATCCTGTGCTCCTCTTTGCCCCAGAGCGAGATGTCACGAAGCCTGCCGTTATCCACAACCAAACCGTTTCTGTTGTGGTGGATTTGTTTGTTTGCTTCAATACTGGAGTTGTGTGGGCCTTCTTTTTTTACCTTTGTTTGTTTTGTTGACTAGCAAAGTCGGGAAGGGTTTTGGAGAAGCTGCTATTTTACCCTTGTTCAGAAAGAGCCCGGTTCCCTTCTTATCCCCCATGTACCTGATGCAACAGGTGGCCGAAGCCAGGCTTCAGGCCGATGCAGTGCTGGGAATAAGTACTCCTGTCAGGCAGTACCTGGGCCTTACTGTTGCTGTTCAGTATTCTAGAAGGAGTTCAAAGCATACTTCACAGTATGCATAGCAATTACTTCTTCCAAAATTAAGGCATGCTATGCAAGATGAAAGTTGTGGTTTTATAAAAAGGGCTGTGCATGTGAATCAAGTTTCAGAGGTCTACCAGTGATGTACAGTACAAACACAGGAGAAGGAAACAGAAAGTTAACGTGATGGCATTTATTCTTAGCCAGTAACTACAGCTTTCTTTTATTTGCATTTATAAAGGGGTTCACACTTGCACAATTTGAGTCTGAGGATGTGTATCAGTTACACAAAAGGTTACTGTTTCTTCAGCTGACACGCAAATCCAATGTTTAGGACTTGCATTCATTGTAGAAGTCTTATCCAAGGTTCCTTGGTTTATTGGAGTCTCTAAAAGTACCTAGAAACCCCCTGGTTGTTGACACATATACCTTTATATTAGATTATATAAATGCCTACTTGTTATCAACATCGTTCATCAAAACCAGTACATGTCCAAACACAGGGTAGAACTGTTCCCAGAATCAAGTTGTTCTTACTCCTAGAGATGCATCACTGGAAGCTAGGTCCTTGTAGCTGACAAAAGTTGTCTTTATACTGTTAGAGAGAAGCAACTGTAAACCAAGTTTATGTTAACCACATGTATACGCATGCAAAACCCTGAGGGTAAACCTAGGACATGCTGAATTAAAAAGTGGGCTCTGGATTCCCCCCACCCTTTGCATGCTGTAAGAAAAGGATACTATTTTGTCACATAGCCAGGTGGTATAGCATGGTTAGAAAGCATTTGCTGTATTCCAGTTGGAAATTTCTCTTGGAAGTAACAGAGAATTGGTTTCTGTAGCTTGTCATACAGCTGATAAGTGCTTCTTGCTGCAAACTGCAGCAAAATAGCTGCATGACATTATTCACTTACCACTAACTTCCTTTTATCTTTCTTTACACTCCTGCTGCTTCAGCAGTTAGGTTGGACTCCAGAAGCTCCATGCATTGGTTACCTAAGACAAAATAAAGTATTATACACTTTGACCATTGAAGTTCAATGTGAAGTTACTGGATGTTTTGTACTTACTTGATAAACACTTGCATCTGAGCAGTACAATAGCAGAAGTTAGCTGTCTCAGTATGAGAAATCCTTTCACTTGTCAAAGTTCTTCTCGAGGACTTTATCTAAAGAATAAAGTTCGTAATTACGCTAATAAGTTATACAATTAGTTTCAGATGGGTACTCAGTCTCATATGAAAACTTACTTTGGTGTAAATGAAACTGAAGTGACATTGACTAAATAAAGAGAAGCTGCTTTGCTTTCAGGGTAGATATGACTACACAAATTCTTCTAACACCTGAATTTATGTAAGTGTAGTTCTCATTTAGAGGAGCTCCTAGAATAGTAACTCATACCTGAATTAAGGAAGTGCAAGCAAGCACTACAGAATTATCCTGTAGTCTGGGAGATAAGAATTGGACACTGAATTTGTAATAATTCAGTATTACAGTAAGGACACTATTAGATTTAACAGGTCAGTAAAGATTAAATATCAGTTTTCAAAGGTACGTATACAAGGGTGATTTCCTAGCCCAATTTCACTTGTAGAAATGCAAGTTCTGCAGATATGTTCAGACGTGTTTGTTAAGGAGATAGCCTGGGAACTGTGCTACCCAATAGCTAAAAATATGGAAGAAACTCCGGAGCAGTTGCTCCCCATGATAAGCACATGTGAGCATCAGCTACTGGAGTCCCAGGCCAGTTCTGAGACAGGAAAGAGTATATAACAAAGCATCAGTTGGAAAGGGGGCTATTCATTTTTAATAGGTAGCTACATACAGACATGATTTTACAACATAATGGGGACATTTTTATACCTTCCTATAATTGCTTGTGCTGTCAGTGGGTTACTTTTAGCTTTATTTCACCCTTTCTCTGCATCATTATACTAGCACTAGCTTGTTCTTTCACACAGCATTTATGTTGTACCTTAGATTGTGTTTATTTAATAAGTGACATGAAAAAAGGAGCAATAAGAGTCTTTTAAACAGAAGAATAACTTTCAGCTTCAGCATTTGCAGCCAGCATTGCAATAGGAACTATTACTATTTATTACATATCTCTCCTAAATCACATCTACTGTGGAGCTTGATGAATGCTTATGTAAACAGTGAATGAGAAATCCTTTATAGCTGAAATTTTAACTTTTATTTTTCTCATCAAGAAGTGATCAATATGGCCTTCTCAAATCCAGAGGACTCCCTCAGTAAACGCCAAACAAACCAGTATTTTGTAAAACAGAGGGCTTCAGTAAAGGCTCTATACCACCTTTTTTCCCCTCTAGCAGTTGCTGTAGAAAAGTGGATTATGCACATACCACAGAAATTGTCACCTGATGACCTTCATTCTCTTTCCTTGTGTAATCTAGAAGCAGAAAGATACAGCTAGAAAGCTTACCATCAGTTAGTTCACTACTTACCCAAACTGTGCAACCCTGTGCATACTCACAGCCACCTCAGCTCAGTTGAGCAGAACTGAAATAATGAAGTTGAGAAAAAAAAACCCAAACCCACCAGACAATAGAAAAATTAAAACTACACCAAAAAAAGAAAACCTCCCCCCAAAAAATTTAAAGAGCAAAGGAAATTTTCCACCTAACAATGAGCCTTCTCATTATCAAGGAACAGAAAGAGCCTTTTAAACTACCTCCCTCTAGATCCTACACTCCCCTCCCAAACTAATTTAACTTAGAGATACACACAAAATCTGTTCATTAAATTACCACCTCATAAAATAGCTATCCATTATACCAAGAAGTATAACCCAATTCTCATCCTTCTTTAACCCATGGCTGTATTCCTCCTCATTTCCTGACACCCTTTTTTATCTGTGAAAAGTAAGCATTTTCAGGTGTTTCCTGCTAATGCAGCATTAACAGCCATAAACTTGTAATCACATACAGAAATGGAAGGAGAAAGTCGCAGGCAACACTATTGACTCGTCCCAATATTTAGTAATACTAACAATTTCTTGACAGTGCAAAAGAGCATTAACATGGAAGTAGTTTTCTCAGGCTGTTTGTAGACCTTAGAAGAGTTCTAGAAAGCATAAGAGTAAAATAGGGATTTGGGGCTGATTTCCTGAGAAGGAAATACAGGTTTCATCATGCAGATACGTTGCTAATGAAATCACTTTATAAAGAATATCAGAGTCATTAAAGAACAAATCTATAAGGAGAACTAAACAGAAAATTGACTGTGAGGTTCAGATTTTTTTCCTTTGCCTATTTGTGCAATAAGCACTGGTAATAGTGCTATCTACTAATTGCTTTTCAATTTCAAGAGGGTAGACTACTGAATATTCTTTCTTAATTATTGCTGGAAAGTGCTAGGAATCAGAGTGGTTTTGTTCTAATGCTGTACAATAATTAGTAATTAGTATCTGTGAGGTATGGGAATTTGCCCTACTCATGAATGCTCACATCAATAGTAAAGCACAGCAGTGATTTCAGTTTCAGTGGTAGGCCAGTATATTCTCTTACATGCCCGTAATTTCTCTTTGCAGTGCCTTCATCTCTATGTGATGTGTATAAGCATAATATCTCAGTAGTATATTCTGCCTGGGGCTGCTGTACCCACCCACTGAATCTCTTCTGTAGTTGCCTGAAACTGGCTCCCTGTGCTGTTGTGCACCTGGCAGTCTGATGGCCAGGAAAACTCTCTCTTCAGTGCCTAGCATGTAAACACAGATGTAGTTTTTATGCAAAGCAGCATGACATAATGCAATAGCTCTAATGCTTGTCTTTAAAAAAATGGCTATGTAAAGATTTTAATGCACATAATCATCAATGTTCAGATATTTTAAAAACTTACTTTTTAAAAGGTTGTTAGGAGTAGGAAGGTTGATTGGAAGAAACCTGCAATGCTAGGTATAGCATAATGAGTAATGTAACTAGCCTTTTGTATTTATGTTGAAAACTTTCAAAACTGTAAAGAAAATGGTACACATCCACCTTTATAAGAACTTAGACGTCTGTTGCTAGCTTTTGCAGTTAAAATACTTTTTCTTGGTGACTGCTAGAGTCCCCAGTATACACAATCTTCCAGTGTTCATTGTTTGCAAAGAAAAGATCAGTTTAAATTATGCTAGCTTTCGGTGAGATGACTGGATGATAGTACCTGTATCTGGTAAAGCCTCAAGAAAGACAGACATCTTTTTAAAAGAAAATCTGGCAGATAGTTTGACATTGAGAAAATACAGATTAAAAAAGTAATCTTCCATCACAGTATATTTCCCAGAGCCACAGACCTCCATATCAAACCCAGTACTTGTGGCTTACTGGTTTCTGCTTTGCTTTGCTTTATCCTACCTACTTCTGAGCTAAATACTGAAGTTGGGTGGAAGGTAAACTTGTATAAAGCAGCAAACAGGCCTTCTCATCCTGCAAATGGTGTTTTAATAGCTCTGTATGCTTACAAATTGCTAGGGTTGAATGTTTCTGTCTGTAGCAGCAGTCCAATTTATATAAATTGGTATGAAAAAATTGGATAATTTTTTATTTTCAGTAAGTAGTGGGAAACTTGGTATCCTGCTAGTGGGAAACAGTCTGCTGGTAGGAAGTCCCCAGACGAGGAGCCTATCAGGACACAGATGAGCAGTGTGCTGAGTATCACTGTTCTCCAGCAACTCCTGAAGAGTGAGCCCTGAACTGCTATAACCTGTAAGTCATTTGCTTATTTCTTCTCTGTCTAGGGGCTGAACAGATCAGAGCTGATAAGACATTCTGGTCCCTGCATGATTCACTCTCCTTCCTGGTTCCTTAATTAACCCTTGATATCTCAAGCTAACAAAAAAAAATGAGCCACTGGCCATCTATGCAAACACCCTGCCAGTGCTAGTTTTTGCCTATCAGGTGTACCATGTGAAATGTTATTAAAATAAACCTGTATTTGCATAAGGAAATGCACCTAAATTTTAAATAAAATTTAAAACCAATTTAGACTGTAGTGAGGCACTATAAAAACACAATTTCAATTCCACAGTGGTGGGTTAGCTTCAATATAAACTGATTCTAATCTTTGGCATCTAATCTGTTATAAAGCAGTGTCCACATAGTTATTTGTATCAATTAGAAAACAATTTAAGGTAAGCAGGAACAAGCATCTCGTGTAACTGGTGCCTATCAGTTTGAATTTCCTATCTGACTGAGTCTTGGCAATGAATAAATTGCCAATGAATACATAAACTAAATGGAATTCTGGAGTCTGTAGACAGCTCACTGCTCTGAGTACAAAACCACTCACCACTTCATTAGCTATACCATTGCAAGGTTAAAAAACAAAAAGGGCACCCCGAGGATGGATGTGTCTGAGGAGACATGCAGTTTTCAGCATGCAGATGAGATCCTTGGCAATTCTCTTCAGCTTTGTTTCCACTGTGCAGGAATTACCAGCAGTCTGTGGATCCGCAATCTCATTATTGCAAAGTCATGAATGTTCCTTTTCATCTGTTCTCAGCGTGAATATATCACAGGTGCAATGTACTACAACCTTTCTTTGCAGCACAGCAAACCCAAGTGTCAAAGAACAGAAGCAAAGGTGATCAAAAACATTTTTACAGAATGGGTCCTGAAGAAATATTTTCTTGTTACTTCTCACAATTCTAGGGAAAAATGATTGTTGTTTAGATGTTTTTAAGCAACTCTGATGTTTTTCAGGAGCCCACTGAAAAAAAAAATAATTAAAAATTATCCCTTCCAAATACTGAAATAGCATTCTGCCCCACTGACCCAGCTTAATATTGTATTCTAGAAGCCATGTTAATTTCACATTTTAGGTCCTGTGATTTATTGGTAGCTGTCTGTATTAATCTGTCATATTGTACCAAGATGAAAATAGTGCATTGTATATACTGTACATATTCTGTCCTTTTACCAGCAACACTGACTTTAGTAATAGAAACAAGTTCTTCTCTGCACCTTTCTGTCATCATTTTTGCTGGAACCATTGAAGTTGATGTGCTGGCTGTGCACTCACCTTTCTGCCAAAATTCCTGTTTCGTCACATTACCCTACTTGATAAGCAGATTTCTTCAGGACTATCACATTCATGCAGGTGGTGGTTAGGAGATCAAAGCATTTAAAAGGCAGGCTGAAGCCTGCTTCTTGGCACTGAAGTGACTGAGGAGCAAACTGAAACAGAGCTTTTAGGTGTGGGTGAAAGGATAGACATAGTTAGCAAAATGGATTCAGGCGTTATCGCCCTGGTCCGGCTTAGGCCCTGGGAACAGTGAAGAAAACGCCAGGTGCTATTGCCCTGGTCCAGCCTAAGCCTTGGGAACTGTAAAGACAGTGAAGGGTAAAGATTGGTTAGCAAAACAAAGCAGACAGTTTACAAGATAAAGCAGGATGTGCATCTCAGATACAGACCAAACAATGTGAATATTTGTAACCCTTAATATTTTTGCTAAATCAGGATGATAAGGGAGGGAGAGAGTGGAAAGTTACTGCTTAGCACTTAGTAGACTATAAAAGGGATGTCAGACATGATATAAATGATTTCATTTGTAGCCAGAAACGGGGTCTGTGCCTTATGTCTCCACATTTAGGTTCTTGCAAAAGAAAAAAAATAAGTAAGTCTCTGTTATATTTTTTATTCCCCATTAAATTGCCCATGCCATTTTATTTGCTTTTTAATCAGTTTTAGCCCATCACATATTCAATATGAGGGTTAAATAACAGGTATCTCAGAAGGCTGTCTAAGGGCTGACATGGCCACATCTGTCTTTCTGGCATCACTTTTGTGTTTCCAGATTTGGCTGTGCACCCCAACAATAGTGCAGCTGGACCAAGAAAAGTGTCTCCTTCACGCACCATCCTCAGTTCCTCAGGCCCTTCCTTGGTTTCTGTGGAGGCCATGGGTCCCTTAGCACATCAATCAGAATGCCATTCTGGCAAAGGTAGGCAAACAGCAGCGTGGGAAGTGCTGCAGGGTGCTTCACTGATAAGAAGACTGTAGGGACCAGTGTTCTCCAAAGGGAAGAGCAATATGGTCAGGCTGATCTGCTGAGTGATTATATGATATTACAATAATATGTGGTTTCCATTAGGCTGAAAGCTAAGAAAAAAAGAAATATGAAATGTAATGGTGTAAGACCAATAGAGGGGTTGTCCTCTAAAATGACCATAAGGAATGATGAGTAAGAAGTCTGTTTTAGTAGGACTGTAGCTGAGAGCTATGGCTAGTTGCATTTTACGTATACCCTGACTCTAAATCTAGCCTGATTCTTTCATAGCTCCACACCCAAGTGGGGTCTCTCACTTTTCCCAGTATCACAAGTTCCAAAGTCTCCTGGCAGGAAGTTACTTCTGCAGTTTAGGTCTTCCATGATACTTCCTGCCTGAATAGATGAGGCAAGTCAAAAAGATGTATTGATCTGTTGAGAGATGCAGAGGGAGAAAGCTGCTTCAGAGCTTGAGAATGAATTCTTTAAGTCTAAGCTCTAGCTAGATTCTATCAAGCATTTTTTTTTTCTTCTTTTCTTCAGATGTGATTTACTTAAGCCTAAATGTCTACACAAGCAGCTGGTTTAGCACCTAAGCTATTTATACCAGCTGAGCATCTGAACAAGTTATATTCCAATGATTCCCAAACTACTTACTTTCACTGCAGTTTACTTAAATAGCCAAACCTATTTTGAGAATATCGAGTGCTTATTTCTGCTACTGTATTTATGTCAAAAGTTTTAACAGTTCTAAATATATTTTCAGTCTCCCAAGAGACCTAGATTTTAAAACCAAAATATAGCAGAAACCAAAGGCTCTAATTCTGACATGGAAGGCAATTAACAGAACTAAATCTTGTATCTTTTTTTCAACAGGTATTTAACACTATGTCATAGACAATATAAAAAATTGAGGTTACTCTCATACATAACCTAATGGCCTAATTCTCCACTACTTTATTCTTTACAGAGTCCTGAATTAAAGCAGAATTTAATACTGTCCATGAAGAGTCCCTTGATTCAGATTTTTAGTTGGCAATGATTAAACATCCTGATATGCTGATATGCAGCCTTCACAATTTTGTGAACCTTATTTTTAAGCTATAGAATAAACATATGAAGCTGCATCTGCCTACCTTCTATTACATGGGTGGAAAAGAAGTAGCTGCAGATTTATTTAACAAAAAGCTAAGGAAAGAAGTATTTTCAGATTCAGCACTTAAAAAGAGGTGATAGTGAATTTACCAGTTAGGAGAATCCAGCCAATTACGGTTACTGCATTACGAACAACTGGCAGATTCTCTACATTGTCTCTAATGTTCAAGGACTTTCCAAAGACTCATAAAGACTTATGACAAAACCTGATGATTTTTTAAGAGAAGAAAACCAAATTGAGTCACATTTCTTTGTGCTTTTCTAGAAGAAAAATACTGACTTTCATTGCATCTGAAGACAAGTCTAGTCTCATTTTAAGCTGTTACTCTAAAGCTTTGAAGTGACTTTTTCAGGCGCTATATTTCACAGCAAGTGGTTATATATACATATGTATATATATAACTGAAACGTTAGTGGTGGGAAGTGTTGGTTTTTTTAATTATTGTGCTGGTTTTAGCCATGGTGAAGTCTGTTTCAGTGTTCATTGTGCATTTTAGAGGACAGGAAGAACTCGCTGTGCTTCTGTCCCTGCTGACTCTTGAAGCAGTACAGACAACTAACTGAATCATCTTCCAAAAAGGAGATCTGATAGATGTTCTCCCCAAGTCTGCAGCTGAATAAGCAGAGAGAATGAAACCACTATTATAGGTTCTCAGAGTCAAAAGATAGGATGAAAGGCCAAGAGGTTTCATGAAGATTATCCACTCCACTAACCTTTATAGTTAGGGAGATTTGGAAAATTGTATTTTTGTTAGAAATTTCTCATGGTGCCACATGAACTAGTGAATTCATTTTTTCAACCCTCTACCTTACTGCTCTGATGAGTAAAATATGGTGATTGTAATAGAATCATAGAATAGTTAGGGTTGGAAAGGACCTTAAGATCATCAAGTTCCAACCCCCCACTGTGGGCAGGGACACCACACATAAAACGATGTCACCCAAGACTCTGTCCAACCTGGCCTTGGACACTGCCAGGAATGGAGCATTTGCAACCTGTACCAGTGCTTCACCACCATCACAGTAAAAAACTTCTTCCTTGTATCTAACCTGAACTTCCGCTGTTTTAAGTCTGAACCCGTTACCTCTTGTGCTACTACTACAGTCCCTAATGAAGAGTCCCTCCCCAGCGTCCTTGTAGGCCCCCTTCAGGTACTGGAAGGCTGCTATATTGTCTCTACAAATTATGTTTCCTTTTACTTAATACCACAGGATCATGCGCAGATAAAATGCTGACGCATTTGGACTCCTTTGCTAGATTACTCCTGCGGTATGTCCAAATGAGATGGCTACAGGCCATAACCCCTTGTTCATATCCATGCTGTAGCCCAAGGGATTATAAAAACCACTTCATTTATGAATAGATATGTTATCATTCTGGTGTCCTGAGAGAGGAGCTGTATCACTGTGTTTAGAAAGACTTTCTTCAGCCCTTTTTTTCTTTTACCATGCATGATCTGTGACCCTCTATTCAGTGCCACCCACTCATGCAGCTCCTCAGCACCTACTCCAGTCTCAGTGCATCAGTATTTTCTACCAAGCACACCAATATGTGGTAGCACATCATGGTGGGAGAGATGAGAAAGGAACAGAATATTTCAACTGCCCTGCCAACCTGGGCAGTGATCTGACCCTTCCGGGTAACTGCCTTCAGTTTATATAGTGGGCATGACATGCTGTGGTATGGAATACCTCTTTGGTTAGTTTGGGTCAGGTGTCCTGTCTCTG
>JANRGW010048857.1:0-50661 GCA_024733675.1 Psilopsiagon aymara
ACTAAGAATGGTTTTTTCCCCCTTCCCCCCCCCCCCCCCAAATGAATTCTTCAACAAGTAGCAAATTATTTAAGATAAATGCCTACTGCTGTAGACAGCTGCCAGAATAGAAGTGAAAATAAACTGGTGAAAGGAAACTGCCCAGTTCATGGAAAGGGCAGCAACGATATAGTGCAGCAAGTCCATGACACTTCTGGATACACATGCTGAAAGACTTACCCTGGCTGGCCTGCTACAAATCTCCCACTAATTCATTAAGGGGAAACGCTCCTTGCAACATTTCACTCCTATTTTAACACCCTTTGTCTTTACCTACCATACTCAGTGGGTTCATTCCTATGTCAAGTGAGCCTCAGTGAAACCAGTTTTTCATTCCTGATAGAGCATACTGTTTTGCTCCAGTAGAAAGATTAGATGGATGCTTTTACTGTAAGTATTTTAACAGTCTTTGGTATTTTTTCCAAGGTTTGAGGTCAAAAGAAGGATGTGATCATTGTGATCCAGTAAATAATGTAGAATAAAATAGTGTGACTAGTGATAGAAACAGGGGGTGAATGTTGTCATGTTTTGCTGTAACTTTGAGAAAGTACCTTGAAGAAACTGTCATCCTCTAAATATAATGCAATTGGCAGTTTATTAAGATGGAAATAGAAGAACTGTATCCTGCTTGTTCTAATCTCCAAATCTTTGAAATTATAGACTTAGTTTATTTTCATTGTCACAGGGGCCAATTTGCTTAACTGTCTAGGGAGGAATCCCATTAACTTCACTCTGAATTTTTCTGAATGCTGACCATGGGATTTGACCTGTTTAAACAAAGAAACTTGCCATTTATTTCGGCTAGTATTAGGTTACATCAAGTGTCTCTATTCCTCCTTATGTAATTTGACAACCCAAAAGAAAGTTGTAGCTGAGTCCTGGTTTAGTAATTTTGTATTTCTAAAACAGATCAGAGTGATGGGACAATGCTTGGATTTACACAATAGTTACTGAAATATGTTGGCAGAAACCTGGGTTTGGGTAACCTGAGTGTATCCCCAGGGTTCAACTGTCATCTTTTGCTCATAATTCACAGTTTTATGAGCTTAGGCAGTTTGGGAGGGCAAAGTATGGTAACACCAGTCCTTCTAGTAATTTTCTTTTTCTTTTTTAAACTGTAATAGCTGCATAAGCCACACTGGCAGTTGCTGCTATAACTAGAGCTGATTTGATTTTTCTGAACAGCAGTGCCTATCCCTGAGCACAGTTTGTGAGGAATGGTTCTTCTGTGATTCTATCAAGAGAATGTTTCAGACTGGTTCTCTCAAGCATGCAATTCAAGCAGCAGTCTGTTTTACATTAGTGTGTCTCTGGCTACAGATTCCATTTCTTTTTTTTCTTTCTTAAGTCTTATTGTTATTTCCCAGTCTATAAAATGGCTCATCATTGATGGCATTCTGTGGGGCCTCTGGGTTTCATTCATAAACCTTTACAGTCTGCTGGGATTTCCATGGCTGAGATGCATTCCATTATGCATATGCACACATACATACATGCGCACACTGCAGTCTTATCTGTGTGAAGAGGAAACTCCTCTTTAATGGAGGCATGTAAATGAAAGGTCATCTGTCTGAGGAATGTTTGTGCTGGGCCAAAGTGGAGCTATATTTTCACATTGGTCCATAAGAAAGCTAACCTCTATCATATTTTGAAGTTTTGTTGCCTGTGTCTTGCTTATTTGTCTGTTTGCTTGATTGTTTTTTAAATTGCTTTTAATAGCAATAATCTGTGTGATGGAAGGTACCCAAACCTACGTTCTGGAACTCTTGTTAACTCTCCTGTGGATTTCAACTTGGAAATTCAGTGATACACTGTTCCTTTGGTTTAACACAAATGGTAGTTGAATTTGCTTTTTTTAACCACGATGGAAGCATCCAATGTTCTAAAGCAAAGAAAGTAAACCCTGTGTACAATAGTTACTTTTTCAGTTACTGCACTGAGACTTTAGCACCTATTTCTTTAAGTCTCCACCTTTGTGATTAAAACATCCTGATGTTTGTATGTGGATGTATGTTTGTTGTTCATTTCTTTAAATATCTGAGGAACCTGTGTTTGACATGGAAGTGCCATGCTTGAGACTTTCTTACTATGCCCATAGAATGTTATTGAAGTTTCCTTTTCACCCTTACGTTTTGAGAATTGCTGAGTTTCCTTCATGATTGTATTTGGTGTCTAGATATTGTTTGATGGTTTATGGTTAGTTTAAAAAACTCCTCCTTCTTTGTCAGATACATGCATCTCCTGCTTGATATCTTATCATGTGCTATGTGCTGTGAGAGCAGAATAAAGCAAAGCTGTCTGAATTCCAGCATCAGAGTTCACAGTGAAGTGCCCCTTTGCAGTGTTTTGGAACAGAAATTTCTCTGGTGTGTTTTCTTCTAGTTAATTGCAATAGCCTTCTGTCACTTTTTGTTACTAGCACATCAACAATACTCCCTGGTTTTGGTCAGCTCGCATTCCATTTTCTTCAGGCTTACTTGCATGATTCTTGATCCCTGATTGTAAACTGTGTCCTTGCATCCTCAAAACAACAGGTAGCACTATCTTAAAAAAAAACACCAGACCTTCAGAAGAATGCTGAATACTATTAATATGAAAAGCAGATGGTAATGGAAGTAGAAGAACTAAAGGCAATAGTAAGCTTAGTAGCTGAAAGAGGAAAATTAAAATAAGTGATGAGTATTAATGCTGTTTTGGGTTAATGTGATGGATGTGATTTTAGATAATGACTTGCTGTTACTTCTCAAACAATAAAAACATCTCAATGAAACAAAGAGATGCTACCTGGTAAGGCAGTAGATTCACTTTTATAACTCTATAAAACAGTTCTGTTGAGTGGTGAGCTGTGATTAATAACTACTTGCAGAAGTGTTTTAGCAGGAATTGTTACAAACCTATGAAGGTTTAATCTAAGCCAAACATGCAGACTGATTCAAAGTAGAAATAAAACCAGGTCACTACGCTGTGCTTTGGATACAAAGGACACATTTGTTGTGGTGTTTTGTTTGTTTGCTTGTTTTTTCTTTTGTTTTTGTCTTTGCTTTTCAAGAATCATAGAATAGTTAGGGTTGGAAAGGACCTTAAGATCCTCTAGTTCCAACCCCCCTGCCATGGGCAGGGACACCTCACACTAAACCATGCCACACAAGACTCTGTCCAACCTGGCCTTGAACACCGCCAGCGATGAAGCATTCACAACTTCCCTGTGCAACCCATTCCAGTACCTCACCACACTTACAATAAAGAACTTCCTCCTTATATCCAATCTAAACTTCCCCTGCTTAAGTTTAAACCCGTTACCCCTTGTCCTATCACTACAGTCCCTAATGAAGAAGTCCCTCCCCAGCATCCCTATAGTCCCCCTTCAGATACTGGAAGGCTGCTATGAAGTCTCCACGCAGCCTTCTCTTCTCCAGGCTGAACAGCCCCAACTTTCTCATCCTATCTTCATACGGGAGATGCTCCAATCCCCTGATCTCCTCATGGCCCTCCTCTGGACTTGTTCCAACAGTTGCATGTCCTTTTTATGTTGAGGACACCAAAACTGCATACGATACTCCAAGTGAGGTTTTACGAGATGCCTTGCAGTATGCTGTTTATAATTGACTTTGAGAAACAGTCCTTTTATTAATTAAAATGTTATAGATACTTAATAGGTAGTTCTCATCTGTGTTTGCTGTATTTTCCTGTTTCAGAATATTATTAAAAGTTGACTGCTGTATCTGAACTGAACTTCTTAGAGGGTGTGGTTTTGCTGCCTAAAAGCAATGATCTCATAAAGTACAGGTCACATATTCAAAGGAAGCAGCAAAACATCAAATTTGATTTCTTTTTCAGAATTCCTAGAGGGCTGGGGACTGTGACAACCAGTAGCTTCACCTCTTATCTGGATTTAACTTTTGATGGGAACACAGAGGTAGCAAGTTTTGTGTTAATCCTGGAGATGTGATGAAGTGGTTTCTCAACCAAGTTGTGAGGAGGGTGTCAAAGGCTGGAGAAATACATGTGTCTAATTCTTGCCAAGGCTCTCAAGGAGTCCGGCGCCTAGTATTCCTTTATCATTTTGAAACTCTAACAATGGAGGCTACTCTGTTGCACACACGGTTTTGTTAATAACTTTAGTTAGTGCTTACTTTGCCTTTACTTGGTATGGAATTGTTTATGAATGACCTCTTTGGGTGCTGACCAGCTTTGTAGGGTTCAGTAGAGTGGTTAATAGCATCCATTAAATAAAGAAATACATGTTTGTTGGCAATGAGCATCTTACCTCTTCTTTAGGTCTCCATTTCATTATGAGCAGTATTGCTTTGCTGGTCATACTTCTGCTTCAGGAAGTCATCCTTTACTTTAGAAGCATTAAAAATTGAAAAATTGGAGGCTAGGAAGAAGAATAATGGAAACAAATCTAATTGAGCATGAAAAGCAGAAATGGTGTGAGTTAGAAATGTCAAAATTCTTAATGCTTTTTCTCCACTGAAAATGAAAGAATAAAAAAAGGTTTCAAATATGGGATTTGCACTAATCCAGGGGCCACAAGCATGTGTTCCAAGGATTGGCAAGAATTGTTGCTAGATTGGAGACCTGGAGAGATTGTTTGCATCATGCTATTTATTCTTTGTAGTGTGTTGTGCCACTGAATGTATGGCAGGAAGTGTTCCTGCCATTCTCCCTTAGCATTTTACAAATGGCCGATCCAGCAAGGACCCCTACGTTAGTGTACCCTAACCAATTAGTTACCTTTTCATCTGGTAAAGAGGTGGATCACAGCAAGTGTTAAGGAGGAAGGGGGGCAAGTGGAGAGCAGCAGGTTTCAGAAACACAAGTTTCCAAGTGCTCCAAAGCCTTAGAAATACATAGACATGAATAAAATAACTTTGCAGAACAGTGTATACTGTAGTGGAATAGCTACATATTTTCTGAATTAGGTCATGTAAAATGCTGAATTAGCTCATCCCTGCCTCAGTCACTTCAGAAAGGAGCCAACAGCCTGTTTGAGTTATCAGATAAGTAACAGCTCAGCCACGGCCGAGGACTAAATGCACAGCCTGATAGCCATGTACCCTTCAGTATGTTGTAATTTTCTCATTCCTTTCCTCCTGTCCTCTAAATTCAGGGCACTGGCCCATTTAAAATTGGGTTTGTGTTTTAGAATTCTTTGTGACAGTCATCCTTCAGGTCGGTTGAAAGTTAACATAGCTTTGTCTCCTAGCTGAAATAAAACTCTCAGACACTTGGGTTTGGATTTTCCTTGCTACCACCTTGCTAAAATATTTTACAAAGAAACCTGCCCCAGCACCACTATATTTTAGTGAGCCTTTAGTAACCTGTGAAATCAGAGCTAGCAACATTCATACTTGACGATGGCTACTTGGTAAAGAAGAGAAATAAGCAGAAGTTCAAGTGTCTTGCAAGGCAATTGGATACCTTTAAATGAATGCCTGTAAGAGGGAGAGCCTAGTGTGAGTGTGTTGATATTGGCTAGTAAAATTTAAAAGGACTGGTGGAAATGAAGACATGCTGTATCAGTAAATTAACGCTGGAAAAAAGTGTGCATATGGCAGAGTAATGAAATGAGGCAAGGAAAGTAAAAGCATCAGGTTCTGTTCACCTTTTCAGTTGCTGTAAAAAAGAAGCAGGTCCACTGAACAGTTACACAGGTATGAAATAGCTTGGAGAAATCTAAGCTAAATCAAAGTCACAGTGGCAGTCGCAGGGAGGGTAAAGTCTTCAGTAAAGGTCAGGAAGAAGAACTGGAAGTTCTCTTCAGGACAGCTGTGAGTGGGGGCAATGGCTTAATCCTGTGTCTGCCAGCAGAGTGTTTTCTTAGTTGGACAAATGAGCAAAAGCCAACAAATGTAAAATTTCTCATTAATCTTTTTCTGTGTAGTTCTGTAATTCATAGAAGTTATTCCTGCTTATCCAGAATATTTGCAAATTAGAGGGTGAAAGAAAAAACCTCATAAAAAGCCAAAAACCTCAACCTTTTTTATTTCGGTTAAGGAATTGGTTAACTAAGAAATTTTATGTCCCAATGACTTTAGTAATGTCTTGGTTTTTTGGATGTTTGTTGTCATTTCCTGACATTTTTGGTCCTGTCTTCAGAGAGCATACCTGATTTACTATGTTGCTGTTAATTTGAGTTACAAAGTTTTAGAAGCTCAATAATAGTTTTTCTTGCTATGAAAAACGAAGTTCTCAATGAAAAAGGCTTTTATGTGATGATTGATAGGTCTACTGTATTTCTAGCTTTAAAATTCACTTTGTTCATTTTTCTGTAAAGCAGAGTAGTGTCAATATTACATTCTATTCAGACAAGTCCACTATAGGCACTCAGATGTCAAAATGTTTCAAAACATATAAAAAATAAAGAAATGAATAGAAGCTTCCTTGTTCCTTAAATTATTACTGTGTTACCCTGAACTGTAAGTGAACCCTTTTTGCTTATAAAAGAAGCAGCTGTTCATGCGATTGAAACCATGGTTCATTACAAGCTGACCTCAAATTCGGGAGTAAAACTTCCTCTATTTTACTACAACTATTCAGACGTGGACTAGAGATAAACAATAATCAAAATCAGGATGAAACTTGACTGGGAAACCCTCTATACTCTTTGGCAGAATTATAGCAGCTCTTGGATCACCAAGAGTGATATAATGTTAAATGACCCTAAAACATTCCCTTCTCAAATGCAGCAGGTCTGTACTGCCAACTCTGTAGCAAACAAAGGCTGATTGTAATGACTCCTTAAGCATAAGAGTATAGAAACGTTAATTATCACATTTTTTCACATTAAACATTTAAAGATAGTCAAGATGAAAATGGACCTGTTTATGTTGATTTTATTCTTTTTTTGGTAAATTGTGTCATTAAACCAGATTTTCCTTGTGTGTTTCCTATTTGAGTTTCCTGTCTTTCCTGGTTTTGCTTTTTAGCTATTTTTGGAATTATATTGGATGTAACACTAACAAAAATAAGCTAACGTGCCACTAGTCTGTTTCACTGAAGATATATGTCCAGAATGTCATACTATTAAAAAAACCCATAAACTAGATTAATGCTCATTACTAACCAATTCTTTTATAAATGAAGTAGGGCAGTAACATAGTGCCTTGGATGTAGGTTTCTCTCTTTTGGTCTATTGTGTTTGTTATCCCTCTTCTGTAGCTCCCTTTTTTTTTGTTGTCCAATTTTGAGACACAGCAATCCTTTCTAATATTATTCATGACCCATATAATGAGACTTAGAGATAAGATCTTTCACTATTTACTGGAGTGCTACACAGAGTCCCTCAGATTTCAGGATCAAGTGCAAAGAGAAGATTTTTTTATGAATGCGTACATTTATCGTGATACATTTAATTACACTGATTAGGGGCAAAAAACTTTGAATCAGAGTGAAATACAATGTTCATTAATTAGTAGCAATATTAACGATACCTGTTCAGTAAACTGGAAATCTTCCTCATATAACTGTGTTCAAACAGTTTTTTAGCATTTTGACTTAATGTTCTTGTGGGAATGATTACGAACTTGGTAATGGGAATGTATCTCTGGGCTTTTTATATGTCATATGGAAGTGCCCTAAGAAATTGCTGCAGAAGGAAAAAAGTGAAAAAAAAAAGAAAAGCTGTTCTCCTCCCCTTATGCTGTGTTCTCCCATTGAAGCACTTGTGGTGTTTGATGTGCATTATTAATATGAAAAAATGTGTTGATTTCCTTTAGCCACAGATTTTAAGAGGTGCTTTTACCAAAGATGATGTTTGTTTAAACTGCCTAATCTTGGAATTTTAGGAGAGTAAAAAGCACTTCTGTTGAAATGTCATATTGAGGGAAGGTCACTTGTGTGCATTGCATGCAGTGTCTTCTTTCCTATTCGGTAGAATTTCACTTCATCTTTGCCCAGGTCTATTTCCTGTCCTTCCTGTAAAGAAGCCAGAGGGAGACCACCTAACTTTCACATCACAGTTTTACTAATTCCATGGTTTGGTTTGATCCCATCACCTTGTGACTGCATAAGATTACTCATGCCTGCTTGCCAGAGGATCAAGGAGCCTTACCTAGATTCACACATACAAGAGGTCAGAATCCAACTAAACTAGACTTTTTTTTTCTTTTAACTCTCTTTTTCTTAAGCTTCTGCCCTACTGCTGCAAAGTCAGCTAGAGTGTAAGCAGAGAAGAAAGATGAAGGGAGGGAGGGAGACACTTGGCATGTTCCCATTTAGCTGCTGGACTCTCAGTCCATATCGTTGTGCATAATGACATCACATAAAAGCCTTTCTTCTTTCTTACATTATAGGTCTCTACTACTATGGGCCTTTCTTCTCTGCTTTCAGGAAAGATTCTCTGGTTTTGTTTCCTGTCTGGTCACAGTACTGCTCATTGCATATTTATTTTTAATTATTAGTAGGTGGTATTATGGTCATTAGCCTAAGTATGTTTACCTTGAGTGTTACACAGGATCCTATATATAATGTCTGATATTTGGACCCAGCTGTGATCTTTTTGAAGTGACACTTTTGAAGTGATAAAGTGTGTACTTTCACACTTCAAGTGTGTAATGCTTTTGCTCCTAATACTGACCAATTTTTTGCCTTCATGTGGAAAGCGTGTGTTCATGCTCTGCTATCCCTCATTCTCAGTGCAGGTGGTGTAGGTCTAGTACTATTTCACTTTGCTTAGCTGCCTGGGGGATAAAACATGCTGCTGAAGAACTGTCATGTAGAGAAATCATGATTTTGGTCCTACTATTGTTTGCTGCTGTTTTATCCTCAGTCTTCAGCCCATGTAAATGCCTGCTGGGGATGAAACCCAAAACCCACAAAACCTGGGGCAAATTATATTAATACCTTTGGTTGTCAGTATTAGCTTGTAGCAAAAATCTGTGTAAGTCATCTTAGTTCATTTTGTGAAGGTAAGTCCAAATTCTCTGCTTTAGAGTAGATGCACTTCTGGCCCAGAATGGTGTTTGCAGCTTCTCAGTTCTGCTGAGTTCTGTGGGTCTAAGCAGCATCACATCATGATTCTTGGCTCTGCTATAGGAGCGCTGTTAAACTCTGACCATACCCTGCAATGACCAAGCTCCTCTGGCCACCAATGTGAAAAGCTATGGATACACCCACTTTCATCCCCTTGCCTCCTTATTCATCCCTGCAAAAAATGTGTCCACTGGATCTACTGCAGCTGCTTAATAACACTCATTTGTCTGTAATCATATCAATATTTGCAGGAGGAAGTCCTACAGAAGGAAAAGGGCAAAGGCAGATGAAGACTTAGTGATCTGTCTTCCACTTAAGGAGAAAGCTGAGCTCAGTCATAACCTTTTGGATATTTCTTCATGGTCTATTAACTGTTAAGGGAGCACTTCCACTTAATGAAGTTTTATGTTTCCTGGCAATATAATGTGGTTTATTACATGCTTTTGTCTCCTGTCTATTAAATGAGGCAGCAAAGTGTATCTACTTTCCACTGGGGAAACTGGACTCCTTTCTGGTTATCTGTTCAGCTAGAAGTGTCTAAGCAAACTTACTGTTAAGATAGGGACCCAAATTGCTAAGATGCTTTTGATAAGTGAGCATCTCTCTCACTTGTAGTAGTATCACCTGCTGAAGCCCCTTTTCCAGTGCTTACAGCATCCTGGATTGTCCTGTGTTCTCTTGACTGTCCAGGTTGACAGGAAACTACATAGGTGACTGACACAACTTGCAGACAGTCTACCACCTTCTGTCTCACTCTTCAGTCTCCCAGATGAATTACATAGCTGAAAGGATCTTTGTCCTTTATTCAGTGGTTTGAGTTAAAGATGAAGTGTCAGATGTAACTTTTAATTTCCTGCCTATTTCATGTTAGAGCAGGTCTTCTGGCTTTCTTTAATCAGCATGATATTTTAAAGCAGCTATTGACATGTGACTTTGGCTCTGGCATATTTTAGAAATACACAAAATGTCTGCAGTTTAAAAGGCAAATTTTACAAAACTGAGAAGTACAAGGAACAAAGTAGACATGTTTTTTTCTCCTTAGTCTTAAAAATCAACAAAACCTGGTCATCTTAACATAGCCTAGAATGGACTTAAAAAAAAATTGACAAAGATCATCTCTGTTTGGAAGTTGCTGTTTAGATACTGCTCATGCAGACGAGAAATTGGTTTAAAAAGTGAGAGACAGTATTAATGTAGTAATTTTAGGAACTTTGTAATGTGTTGAGGCTTTATAAACGGGTAAATGCAAAAAACTAATTCACAGCCATTCGTTACAGCTGAAAAATTGAATCAAGTGAAATCTGTACCAAAGCCTCGTGTAGCTGCTTTCAAAGCTAGCAGTGAAGTGTGTTGTTTGATGTCTTTCATGGCCTTTCTTTTACGGAACTTTGATTTCCCTGTGGTAGTATTGGATTGACTCAGGAAAGTATAGAAGTGTCTAAACATCTTGGAGGGAGGTCTTCTGCTGCTCATGTAGTAATGTAGACCATATTCTTTTTCAAAGAAAGTCAGAACAAAACCACTCCTCCATGACCAAAACCAAAATGTAAGATACCTTAAATGTATCAGCCTTTCAGTGCCTTCTTTGTTCTGATATGGCACCATCTGCCACTGCTACACTGTGATTCTCTTGATGTATTTATTTATTTCTATAGTGCCTGAAAGTTTGTGCTGTAGGTGTTAGAAACACGTAAGAAGGTAGCAGTGTGCCTAAAGAACTTACAAGTTAAACAAACAGGATACAAAGGGAGGAAAGGCATTTATATTTATTTATGCTTGCCCTTTTTTATTATTTTGTTTCCCCCATTCTGCTACTTGATGTAGCTACTCTATTTTCTAGCTGCTTTCTGTAGCTACTGGGTATTTTCTTTAATTGCACACATGTGCCTTGTTGTCTCTTACGTAAGCCTTTCTTAATCTATCATACAACTTTTAGAAGTTTTTCTATTTCCTTTTAGCTTTCTTCTGTTTTCACATTTGTGTACAAGTATTTTTCAGCTTTAAAACACAATCAGTCTGTATTCTGCTTCAACTCTTTGGTTGTCTCAGGTCTTTGGGATCATTTAAGTTCTTGTTAAAAATGCTGATTTGTCTGCTTGTGATCTTGCTATGCCAGGGGCACTGGGTATCTTTGGTCTAAAAATGAAAGTACAGTGGACTTCTCTCTCCTCTGTGGTTACAGAGAACTAAAGAAGAATGCAGACACTAGTTCTTGCAATTCATCCATTTTAACCAGGCAGGTTGCAGAGTAGGAGAATATAAGTAATTCTGTTCTGGTTATTTTAGCTGCCGTTTGTTTCTTTAATCTAATTTGAAAAAAATAATACATTGCATATGAAGAAATATTAATAATTGGACCCAAAGCTAACAGCCACTGCAGTGTTCTTCAGTTGCTACCCCTTTGTTGCATAATTTCACTGATGGACTCTCCAAGAAAGAAACCTTTTTTTTCATTGTCCCCACTTCATAAAAATCACATTATTCTGAAAATTATCAAACTCTTCTTATTCTGAAGTTATTCTGTCATTTACTAAATGAACTGAAGGGCTAGGCTGGGCAAGCTGTATTTCAGCTCTAAGCTCAAGATCTGTGAAGTGGTTTAAATCTAAAGGCTTTGACCTAGTTTCTGCTACTGCCCTTCTGCTGCCTTTGGGGGTTTTGTGTGTGTGGTTGGTTTGGTTTGGATTTGTTTGGTTTGTGGGGTTTTTTTAATTATTTTTAATTTTTCATCTTTTATTCTCTGTATGAAAAACCAGCCTATGCAGTGGAGGGAATAGTGTGAGTGGAATTGCATGCCACAGGGTTGCAAAAAGTAGCTCAAGAGTCCTTAAACAAAAAAACCCTAACCCAAACAACATTTCACCCCCCCCAAAAAAAAAAAAAAAAAAAAAAACAGAAAGCCAAACCCCAACCTTCTTAAAAAGATTTTAAATTGAAGAAGAGGCTTAACAGCTATTCTCCTTCACCAGCTCTAGGACAAATTTGGTATGAGTCAAGACTTCTGGATGAAAACTCAGAACAGCAGGTTTGCAACTACCTAAAGATGCAGATTTTGCATTGTTACTGATCCTTAACAAAAAACATAGTGTACCTCCCCTCCCTTCCTTGAGACGTCAAGTGAGGATGCTGGCTCTCCTCCAGCTGAAGCAATATTCCATGGAAAGATAACATAGTTAAGCTAGTCAGCTGTTAAAAAATGACTGAGTTAGAAAGGAAGAAGGGTTGAGAATAGAGAATGTTGTCTCATAAAAATAAAATTTGTTATTTCAATACAGATTTTTTAATAGATTTATTCTGACTTCCCCCCAAAAATTGCCTCAACAGCTTTTCTATTGGAACCCAAACTTACTATCCCTCCAAACGGAGGAGATTGGCTTGAAGAAAATCTGGCTTAAGGAAAAAAAAGAAAAAGGAAAAGAAAAAAAGTTAAAAAAGCCCAACGAAACCCAACCAAACAATCCCAACCCCCCCCAAAATACCAGACCAAACCTAACTCAAAACACCCGCACTAAAAATTAAGCAAAAATATTAAATCAATGAATATAATAAAAAATTCATTCAATCTGAAACACAATTCCTCCAAAGCTGAGATGGGAGAATATAGCATCATTTAGTTAACAAATTAGTTATTTAGAGACATTTGAAATTTAACATCATTTAGCACTGATCGTGAAATAACTGTTATGTTAAACCAGGAGATTAGATGAAAGAATATGTAAATATATAATAGGGGGCTGAACTCAAAATCTCACAGGAAATGTCACCTGTTTTCCCGCAGTGTGCGCCCTGAGCTAATAACTTCCATACAGCCGAAGCATTGTCCTCTGTGGCTTCACTGCAGTTTGTGACTGTCTTTTCATATTCCACAGAGAAATGTCCTTTCCAAGGAATGACAGCAGTTTGTAGGATCACAATGATGTTTTTAACCCTGTTTTTCTTTCCTAATATAGCTCTATATTTCCACTGACTTGACCCTATCTATTGGTGTAGGTGCTTTTGTTTCCAAATTTATTTTCACCAAATTTCAATAAGTTCAGGATTTTTTAGTGCACTTCTGGAATTAGGAATACACATGCATTAAATCTTGCTCTAATGATGGACCTCCAGAGACATTGTATTCACCTGTAGTTCTCTGCTTTGCTAAGATTAATGAATTCCAGTGCTCAAAAGGCCAAGTCTATGTTCACCACAAGCAGGAAACCTAGAGGTGGGTGCCTCTGTCAGACAGGATAACAGTCTGTTGAAAACAACTTTAATAAGTGTGGTGGCCAGTTCAGATGTACTATGTTGTAGTAAAGCTTGATTGTATAAGTGAGAGCTGCAATGTCCTTGTGTATAGTTGGTTTTCCGGACACTTTCTGCATCGCTGGTTTGTACAAAAGTTCACTGCTGTAGTCATACATGGACTACTTTCCCCTATCATCTTCCCCAGCTCCCCCATCATTTTAGGTGTTTTCGGGGGGTGTGAGGTTGAATATGTGAAAAGACTTTGATGCTGTGTTGGTGACATTTGAGACTAATTTCTTTTCTTTGGTGTTTTTATTTGTTTGGGGTTTTTTGGCATTTCTCTTTGGACATTTAATCCTGAAGTGATTTGAAAAAGGTTCAGCTTCTGACACGTTTTGTTTCTCCTGGCACATCCTAAAAATCATCAGCCTTTGGTGGAGGTGGCAGGGTAGGGAAGTAAATTCCAGCCAGAACTGAAGGTTCCCCTATAAGCTGATGACAGAATCTGGAAATGTGTTGTTTGTGTGCCTTATGATAACAGTAGTGACAAATACTGAATAGTGTTGCAATCTAGTTGCTACCAGGATTTAAAAAATAAATCCAGGATTTAAAAATAAAACCAAATATTTAGAAAAAATTATTAGAGCAACACCTTTGTACAAGATAATCATTGGATAAAATGAACAACAGTCCTTGAGGGCTGAATTTCTGTGTTGAGTGGGCCAAGCATCAGTCTTGATCTCATTTTATATCCACAGGGGAGGCTTCATATCTGTGAAGATAGCTAAGCCTTGCAGAGGGTGAATTTCAGACACACTTGCTCTGAGTGCTTCCCTATTGGTCAGGTGTAGGCTGTTCCATGTGCCAGCCACTTGGGCTTTGATTTTGTGTCATGTACTTTGTACACTTCACAGGGAATAGAGGTATCTCATAATAAAAGCTGCCAGGTGTCCAACATGAAAGTGCTTACACCTTTTATTGGATTATCCAGGCAATGATTGTATAATTGTTACATTGAAATCTCAGAGAAAGCTTTTTCTAGTAGATTAAACTGTGGACCAGAATTTAATATATGTGACTCCTCTGGTTGTTGATCTGTTTGATGACAGTGAACAAATCATTTTATCACCTTGCGCTTGATGCTTACCTGGATAAGCCTGTTCATATGCTCTGAAGCTAGACATTTTTACACACCAGAGCCAAGAGTAAAAGTGTTTCACTAGAATAGGAGATGGCTTAGTCTGATGTGACATTTATCTTCACACATCAGAAGTGCAATCAATGGGGAGTTACCCAGATCTTTGTTCATGAAGATAAATGTCAAATGTTATCTGTCTACATTCTCATATGGTGTCTATCTGAATGCCTTCCAAAGCAATAATGTACACAAATTAGACATAAACCAGTCAGCAAGTGATCATCATAAAGATGTCGCTGACAATTTTCTGGCAGTGGCTGTTTGGATCGAATCTTTCCTGTTTCCTTTCATTCCATAACAGACAGTGAGAGCTAAGCTTGTTTGACTACTGGGAGGGGAAGATGGGGGGATTAAAAAAGATAATTTGAACAGTATGATGGAATACTGAATTCATAATAAATTCTTTCTTTCACCTTCCTTCTAGTTTCCCTGTCTGCCCAGGAGGCTAAAGACAAGTTATCTCTTCTAAAGGCAGCCTTGGAGTAAGCACTGCCAACAAGGCCAGGTGTAATTTAGAAATATTTATGCATTGTCAGTTCTGGAATTAATCTTTCTTAATTGAATTGACACGAGCTCATGTCTGCAGGTAATGTAAACTGTCAAACACTCTGCCAGTGACAGCATGTTGGTCAGGGTGGTGAAGTTAATGAGAGATCTAAATTATGATGGAATATCTCGTTGTTGGCTTTGGAGCCTGGTGTTTATAAATGCGTTAGTAACATCACATTAACTACAGCCTACAGACTCCAGAGTTCAGAAGGGCTAATTATTTGTTTGCAGTTTCTGAAAGAACTGGGGATGAGATATTTGTAACTCAGAAACATTTGAATAGTGTGTTTATTGCAGTGAAATTTCTTTCCCTTGAAATTCAGGTAATGGATTTTTAAAGCTTAATATATTTAACGTGATAATCAGTGGTTTTATAGTCTGGAGTTACTATTTTAAAATACACATATCAAAGCATTTATCAACACTGTCTAGGAGGGTCATACCCATTTCTACTGGCAGCTAGATCAAGCCTGCAGTTACCTATTAGCAGAGAACTTAGCACAGTCTAATAATTATGCTTTCCTTTTCTTCCCCTCATGGCAAAATGGAATTACTATTAGCTTTCTAAAATCCAGAGAGCACAGGGAGGATATTGTGTGTAACAGAAATCATAGGCAATGTTTCTGTCAGAGGAACAAAATTAGCAGATGAGCCTTTGCTTGCCATAAACAACTCTTCATGAGGATTTCCCAGGATCTTCCATCTTAGTGGAACATCACAAGCTCTGAACGACATGCTCAAGGGTGAGGCTGCAGCCATTCTACTGAGGGGAGGTAGGAGCTGATGAATCCACAGTCTGAATGGTCTATCCTCTGAGATGAGTACCTGCTTACATGCCATAGTAAGTACTAGGTATTGCACTGTTTTCTGTGCAGGCAGATCTGCTTTGCAATGAGAAATGCATTGCACATGAAGAGGAGATGGGATCTCTCTTGCTGAAACCCTGTCAAAGAAACATTACATTTGTGAGAAGCTTGGTGTGATGTGATCTTTCCTCTTTAACTGTCAGGATGAGTGATGTCAATTTTGGGAAAAAAAGATTTTTGAGAGAGAGTTCTTTGATGCACCTGTTGGAGTGGGCCCAGAGGAGGCCACAGAAATGATCAAAGGACTGTAGCACCTCTCCTATGAGGAATGGCTGAGAGAGTTGGGCTTGTTCAGCGTGAAGAAGAGAAGGCTCAGGGGAGATCTTAGAGCAGCTTTCCTGTACCTAAAGATGGGCTTATAAGAAAGACGGGGAAAGACCTTTTAGTAGGATGAGGATGTGTTATGATACAACAAGGGATAATGGTTTTAAACTAAAAGAGGGGTATAAGGAAGAATTTTTTTACAATTAAAGTGGTGAAACACTAGAACAGGTTGCCAAGAAAGTTGTGGATGCCCCATTCCTGGAAATATTAAAGGTCAGGTTGTTCAGGGCTCTGAGCAATCTGATCTAGTTGAAGATGTCCCTGCTCATTGCAGGGGCATTGGACTGGTTGACCTTTAGCATTCCCTTCTAACCTAAGCTACTCTATGAGAGCAGTCTACAGAAGTAGTCATGTTCACTGAATAATGTTATTCTCACCAGACCACTGCTTTCCAGTGTTGCTTTTATTTCTTCAGGAACCCAGATCATTGGTGTTTTCGTAATATATCTTCTTACTAGCACCACAAAACATGAAAATTCTGCAAAGCCACATTATTACAAGGCAGTGTCCTCTACGGCATAATTGAATATATTGCTAATTTGCATCTTCTGATCCTTCCCTGTTACTCATTCCCTTGCCCATTGAACACATGAAAGATGAAAGACATTTACAAATAGCTCACATGGAAAATGCTGACCTGATGAGACTACAGTTCACTAAGATCTCTGGAGCTGGTGTCTTCATGTTAGCACTTGGCTTTCACATCAGAGATCATTCAATGGTGTTGCATCTGCCAGCTATTTCTATATGGGTTTTCACCATTGTCTTACAACTGCAGTAGTACAGGGCGTGTTAGAGTAGACCAGTCCACTCTGACTAGTGTTTCACCTCATTCTCATAAAGTCTAGGCGTTTCTGGTTAAAATTACAGTAACTTGTGTAATCCTTGGGAATGTTAGTGTGGGTCAGATCTTTTATATAAGTACCATTGAAAATATGTAGCCCTACCTTAATCCTGGACATACTCATGAACAATGAAAAGTAATTAATAAAAATAAGAAGAAAGGACTAGGATTAAATTAGTAGCTAATTCACCTGGCCTTGCCTCTGTGAAGTAACAGAAAGAGTTTCTACCTTATGCAAGGCTTGGAGTAGCTTATTAGTTTAGAGCCACCATTAGGAAGATTATTTCTGATTCAGATAAACAGGTTAAAATGTAATTACTTCTTTATGCATAAAAAGAAATCAAAAGTTCATTGAGCTTGAAATTAAGGCTGACGTGTGAGTTTGTTCATCTTTGCAGATACAGGGGTCTATTACAGTCTGGCCCATCTTCCTGAGAGCTGGTAAGAGCTCCAGAACTGTGCCAGGCTTGTAGGTTCCTCTGCCTACTCTAGATGTAGCTCCTGCTATCACAGGCAATTCTGAAAGCCTTCTGCAGTTTTTAATTGAAACCTTTATTCACGGTTAAACTAACAAACACACTATTTTCACAGATGGGCAATGGATTATTTTCTTTTCCCCTTTTTACTTGCTTTCCCACCAAATTTTCAGAGCAATTCGTTTTTTGTCATTGCATTCAGATAAGAAAAAATAAAATACCGGAGGTGAAATTTTGTATTTCTAGTTTCCAAACTGGAAATTCATCTTTTAAGCCAGTAGTGACATGCAGCCGGGGATATGTATAATACACCTGAAGTCTTATGGAGCAGGTGGCCACATGCTGAACAATTGCCGTGGGAAGGTGTTTCAGAGGTGCATCAGTGTATGTACTGCGTCAGCTTGGCCAAGGTAGGACTGACTTGGAGGCTAGCTGAATTCTTGAAGACATTTTCCCATGTGCCCCAAAAGGGACAAAGAGCAGATCAGTCATTAGAACTGATGCTAACAGCAAAACCCTCCCATGATTTGACAAGCTAGTCTGGCTTCATCCCTCCTTATGGCTCTGAGTGCACGTTTGCTTTCTGGGTCTTTTGCCGGTTGAGAGCAGGGGAGGTACTGTCCTTTTCATTGCTTTGGGGGATTTCCATTCAATTTTCCTTTAATTTGCTCCTCCCTGTTAATCTCATAAGAGAAGCTTAGAATGTTAAATGAAGAGATAATTCTTGGTTCATGTATATGAGCAAGAAGAATTCCAATTTGCATGAAAATAGCTATCGTCAGGTTAGACCTTTACATTTTGAAATCAGCTCTTTTCAGGTCTATATTTCCCTCCATTGTTATGTGTTTCATTTAATGTGAATGGTGGATGTTTGGGGAGGGACAGAGGTTTGTTTGACTATTCAGATTCATTGGCAGGGTTTAAGTTGGCACAGCATGGATCAGAGCAAGATGAGCAGAGACAGCTTATTTCTAATTAAAAGCATGCACATATACTTGTGCAATTGAAGTAAAAGTAAATCCTTTCTCAGGGTTGATTGCTTCTACCTGTCTACTTTGTATTAAACTCGTGGTGCAGTGGGACCATCTCACCTTGCTTCAGGATTTTTAAAGGTGAGAAGGAAAACCAAAACCTGAAATAAGTCAGTACAGTGTTGCCCTGTATGGCAACACCAGATGAAGGCCTTACCAAGTGTTCTGGTTCCTTTCTTTTTTGCATAAATACATGTCCCAGTCTTTTTTATTTTTTTTTTTCTTTCTTAATATTCCGTCAGTAGCAGTTATATAGAATGCATACAGTGCAGGCTTCTGCATGAGGGCAGATGGATTGTATAGTAGAATGATGTATTTTGGGTTACACTGATCTCATGTAGGCGGATTACCTTTGAAAGTTTAATTGGCTGTCTCCTACCCTGAAATGGGAACTCTTTAGCTTTGAAAAAAGCCAACTGAAATCGATCTCCTCTGCCAGGCCAGGGAGTGTCAGAGGTCCAGAGCAGGAGCTCATCACTGGAGTCCCAGAGGTGCCGAGGCCTCAAGTAGCCTTTGGAGGCCAGAGTGTGTTCCCGGGCACCTGAGAAATAAGGGCATAAGGAAGAAGTGAAGGCACTAATTAACTGTGCTATCAGTTCTCAGCCAGATAGCTATCTGCACAAAACGTTTGTTAACTGTGTTAACTAAAACAAAGGCTTTGTGTATCTGGGAGTAAAAGCAGAGCAGATTGATATACAAGATAGTCTGCAAAGTTTATCCCCTCCAAATCAGGGAAAAGAGTGTTAAGAAATCTGGAATTTTGCTGTAAGAGCCTGATGCTTTTCTCCAAGATAGTGAAGTCTAATGCTTTGCTACTAACAGGAGCTGTCACTGTTTTAGTATATGCTAGTATTTGTCTTTTACATTTAGAGTAAGTATTGGGCTTCTTAAAGGATTCTTTTTCTCAACTGATAAGTTGTTCTGTTTGCAGTGTCCATCCTCAGTTTTGGCACATATGTGCTTTGGCAGCTAACTACTTTTTTTATTACTTTTATTTTTATTTATTTTTATTTTACCTATTGTATTTGTCCTGCTGTGGCACAAGAATGATCTTCAGAAGAAATCATTTGCATTTGATGTATTCTTATCTCCCTGAATTTGCCCACAGTCCTGAAACAGAGCCAAGGGGCAAAGGACTCAGTTTGAGAATATTTTGTTTGATAACTACACCTTCTTAAGATATTCTTCTCAAGGCCATAGCCCATGATTCTTTTCATCACACCATAGTACTATGGTTTGAAGCAAATACAAGATTAGTCTCACATCAAAAAAGAATCAGGAAGGGTGAAGGAAGAGGTTTTATTCTAAGTGTGGTTTTATTAGCCAAGGACATGGTAGTGAATAGGAATAAATACCTGAAGTTAGCGATGCCATCCATGCCAACAGGTTGTGAAGCCATGGCCCCATTCAAATGGTGACTCTGAAGCTGGCCCAAGATCTTTGTGGTATTTTATCTGATAACCTGGGTTAGCAAGGCATATGCACTCAAGGCTAGAAAACTTAGGCATTCTGCAAGGAAGGGCCTTTCTCACACCTTGTGAGTGTATAATCCTGCTCCCAGCTGCACAGAGCTACATGTGAGTGGAATAATTCTGGGGATTCCTGACAGTGAGCATGGGATGCAGTGTAAGTATGACCATGCAGTACAAATGCATGGTCAGACTCAGCAGACATAATGTGTATTTACAATTTCTTTTCTGTATATAACTTTTTAAAGAATTTTCTAGTTTTTCTTCTTTAGAGAACTGTCTGTCTAATTCAGGTCCCTGTCTGTATCTATGGCAGCCTGGCTATACACGACACACACAGCGCTGAGCAAACCCCATTTACTAGCTAGCATTGACAGAAGATTCAGTACTGAATGCTGTCATCTCACTCTTTGATACTGCTTTCAAGTTGCTAAATTGGTACTTTGCATCCAGTGGCATAGAGTGGAAATCCTGCTTAGGCAACAGCATTGAAGTCAGAGGAGACTAGATCTGGACTTTGTATACAGTAGGTGAGTCTGAACAGGGTTATAGCACTTAGAAACAATGGGCTTTGATATGACTGTTTTTTTTTGCTTCATTATTAATTATATCTTGTTCATTTCTATATGTGGGATGTATTTAGGACAGGAATAAAACAGAAGTATTGGAAGGACTTTGTGAACACTTGAGACTTGGGATGTCATCTTGTGGTGGTTCAAAGAAATGCAAGAACAGCTTGTAGGTGACGATCTCTGTCTCCCTATTTTATGCTGAACTTTATTAGGTGCAAATCTTTTCTTCTTGATTCTTTTTTGTACAATCTGAATAGTTGTAGACTGCCAGTAGCTGTTAAACCTGCTTACAGATCATTCTAGTAGTCAAGGTCTGGGGTGACTGCAGCAAGCAACGGGTAGAAAGTCTCAGGCTATTGGAATACCTGAGTGTATTAAAGTGCATCTGTTGTTGTTTGAACCTACATAATGTCAGAGACAGAAGGCCCCTGACATACCACTGGTAATAAAGACATACTGCTGTTATTTAGCCATTTTTTGTTAAAAGCACTTGTTGTTTATCTTTAGCCTTTCCCTGGCTGTTTCAGCCAGTTGCATCTCAGGTTTGAATGACACACAGGTACAGAGGAGGCAACTTCATCAAACGTTGTCTTTTCCCAGACAGAGAAATAATTTTAGACCATAATCTTTTCTGTGAAGCACAGAGCCTGTATACTGGGCACCTAGTGACAGGAGGGCAGCTGACCTGGCCCCACCAGCTCACAGGCTAAAATACTTGTTAGCTTATCATTTTAGACAAAGCAGACTCAAAGGAGGAAGAATTCCTGGGGTTAAGTGATTTCCCGTTATAAGGAAGAGTGATATTGGGTACACCTACGTTCTGCCCTTTTTTCTGTGTCCTCAAAGGGTGTTTGCCTCAGTTTGGCCAGTTGTCCTGGCCAAAGTGAACATCCCAGTAGTCAGTGCAGAGTGACAGCAGCATAAAGTTGTTCCCTAAGCAGGGCAAAATCTTTGCTAACCATTGAACTAGGCAGAAAGCTATTGTATGTTGGAGTCACGCACAGCAGCTACACGAGGTATTACAGATTTGACTAGCATTGTATGTAAATATTAGAGATCACATCTTCTTTCTTTTGAACATGTGTTTTCTTTTGTCTGTTACTGAAGCAGCCTGGGAGACAGAGTGGGTGCTTAGACTTTTCAGTTATGTTTCTAATAACATTGCCTAATTGTAGTGAAACTATCAAGCCTATGCATGCTTGGACAAAAAAGCATCTGGAAGAGGGTGAACCCAACTCAGAAGGGCAGTGCCTGCCACTCTTCAAATGCTAGGTGAACAGGCTTGCTCAGATCTCTACTCCATTTCACAATTGTTTTCTGGGGAATGCTCTTTCAAGTTAAATGCTTTCTAATTACAGCCCTAAAAGTAACACACTTTCTTGTCTTATAATGAAAATAAGGCTGCTGTGATTTTTACCAGCTGGCAGATTTATGGCACTGATTGAGACAGATTTTAATAGCGGATGATCAAACATTAGCTCATGCAAATTGCCAGTGATTTCTGGAGTGCTATTTCATCATTAGTGAAGGGACAATCCATCTGGATGGTGATTAGTTCCAGCTCTGAGCTCTCGTTCATAGGTCAAGATGCTTGAGACTTTCTTAACAACCAAAAAACAAGGGCGTTGTTATCTTTTTTGACAGGACGACTGCTGCTTGCTCCCCTCCAGCCAGTGGGACTTGCCATTCTGGAAATTATTTCATGTAATACCAGTACTCTACTTGTTCAACTGAGTTAGGTCAGTATAATTTACTTATTCTGCCTGACAAGTGCTTATTTTGCAGTTCTGTGTTACAAGAAAGAGTTACATGAGCCACAAATACAATGCCAGAGATTTTTCAAGACCAATTCTTGCAGTCACTTTTGTAATCTTTTTAAAGACAGCTGAACTCTTTAGCCAGTCAAGAGTATGACAATCATACAAAATGCTGATTTCAGGTTCTGCTGCAGATTTCCTACGTTTCGAATACCAAAGTATATTCAGTGAGAGGCTTCTGCTTTGTTCTGCTGTAAAAGTGAGGTGGAATCCCAAAGTATAACCTGATTTTCAATGCAGATTATATTTTACTGCGCTAGGGAGGGGAGACTGAGGCTACATGAAACACTTTCCATCTGCAGATCAGATTTCAAATGAGGGTTGAATCTGGGTTGTGTATCCTCTTATGTAAGTTTTGATTCAAGGTCATCTCTAAATACAAGCAGTACAGTGAAATTATTCACCAAATTTAATTTATATATTGGTTTCTTAATTTATGAAAAAATTCATTAGAACTTTGTGCAGAAGTATTTCCTTGTTTTTCACTGTAAGGACAACAGTAAAATACCTTCAGTCCCAGGTTTGTGGCCTTACCTCCTCGGATACACACTTCACAATACCTAATGCATTGTAGTTTTGCAATAGATAAAGAAAACTGGAAACTTGCATATTACTTGTAGATAAGTTTATTTCAACATTTGTAAATCATAAGTAAACATAAGTAGACAGAATCATTTATTTCTATGTGCATGAAGTTGTTGTCAAGATACATATATATAGTTGTCAAGTCTACAGTGCAGTAAGTACAAATTTTAAGCAGCATGATGATGATAACTTTTCTAGAAACAATGTCTGACCCTTCTTTCATTGCTCCATGAGTTTTCTTTGGTACACATAGTTATAAGTAGTGCTTGTTTTTCATTAAGTTAAAAGCAACATTTCAAAGTGTGCCTAGTAGAAAGGAATTCTCAAAAGGAAGCATCCATTAAAAAAATACCAAGAACAGGCAGTCTCCTGAGTGATTTTTATGAAAAATATAGCTTAAAAGCAAGGAAGTCAGCACTTTACCATGTGTAGATACTGCTGAAATAAAAAAAAAGTACATGAAAAGTGAGGGAGTACATCTTTTGTTTTTTAAGGACACCTCTCATGACCTCTTGAACCTTGGCTAACCTTGGTTAAATTCTTACTTATCTATTTTACAGTTCCAAATACTAGCAGATGAAAAGGATGAAGAGCCTCGCTGAATTTGGTCCATGGCCTGAGGCAAAACCTCATTAGTTTTTAAAAAGATGAAGTAAAAAACTCTTCTTTAAATTGGTTTCACAATCTTCATTGATAAATAGTTCTGTTGGGGAGGAGGAAAGAAAGAATAGAGGTAAAGGATGTACACAAAATACTTCAGTGTATTTTCAGTGACATTTAAGATACTAAAATGGATCAGAATGTATTCAAGGTATGGTAATTTCAGTTAAAAGACAGTAAAAATGAGTAAGATATTTCAGATTAAAGTAGCCTGAAATCCAGAATTTAGACCATATATTAACGATTTCTAGTTGTGTAGGATATTAACATTTCTAAAGCACTTGTTTGCTCCATCTTTAGTCAATACGTTAGTTTTAACATAAATTTAAATCTCTTCTCAATAAAAATCAGTTGAAATTGTTTATAGCTATAAGGATACAATCTCTGTCTCCCTGCTAAAACTGAGTTGATTGATAGAATCTTGCCTGAGCAAGGGAGAGCATCCTGTTGATGACTCAGAACAGATATAAGCCAGCTTCATATTACAGCTGAAGAACAGAAACATGGAAAAATTCTTACCGGCAATGAGTAGAGGAGTACTGCGACAAACAAGAGTACAATCAGCAAGATGATAAGGCCCAGAAAAAGCCATTTAAACCTGCGCCACACAATAAATTTCATTGTCTTGCAGGGATTTGTAAACCAAAGGAAGGAAGTATCTGGTCGGCTGTGTTTTGAAAGAAACAAATATTACTCATACTATAAAACCAATAAATACTTATGCATGAAAGTATAGCACATGGTAACAGTCTGGTTTGGAGTTTGAAGAAAATATGGATAGTTTGGTAATATAAGACAGCAGCTTTGGTAAATGTGTGCCATTAACACTGAAAACATCTTGTGTTTTATCTTATGCTTGCAGAAGGAAACCAGTCTGGCTTTCATAAATGAAGTTTTGTAAAGGATAATTGATGTCTAACAGATCCTTTACTGCATGCAGATTTTTGTTAAGAACATCACAGTAGTTAGATATTATATATTTCTCAAACAACTATGAGAAGAATATCTTACTTTGGTAGATCTAGTTTGGGGTTCATGTTGGGTTCATCTCTTCCTTTACCAGCTGGCCTTTCCTCAGCTTCTTTTTCATTGACAACTTCCAGTGTCATTTCAACTTTACCCTTCAGAAAACGTATTTCATGAGACATTCATCTTATTGAAGCAGCACTATTAGTACTTGTTTGGTACTTATACAGCAGTTTGGGATCAGCTCATTGTATTCATCTGTGTGTTTTCCATTTCCTTCTCAAAATACACTTATTTCTGCACTGTGACAATGTCATAATGCAGTATCAGAAAATGACAAATAGAAAAAAAGATCACAGTACATAAAATCATTCTGCTAATTCATATTGTCTTCAGCAATGCACTGTTTTTTTTTCCAATATAGCAAAACAAAACCAATCCTTCTCTTCTTTCAAGAACAACCCACGGAGTGCCTCTTTTCCAAATGACTAAGCATCTCATTTATATTGCTGTGGCTAACAGATGTTTCTGAATATTTTTTCTCATTTATTAAGTTCCAGTAATAAAGTTCAAAGGAAAAAGCATCATAAAGAAGAAGCAGACACACTCAAAAGGCTTAGTATTCTAGCGAGTGATAAATACACATTTATATTCTTCATAGAAAGGTCAAAATGCTTTAGGTCTTCTGACTGTCATCATCATGAAGCTAGTCAGAGTTCTCAGAATATAAATTCTACTTGCTGTGTACAAAAATCATAGAATAATAGAATAGTTAGGGTTGGAAAGGACCTTAAGATGCTCTGCAGTTAAACTTTTTTTTCTGTAGTGTTTAATACATTTAGGTTGTCTCATGTTTCCCTAAGTACCAATGTGATGAATTCACTCACACACTAACTCTATCGGCTGCTTTGGTGAGATAACATGACTCAACCTGATACCAGAGTCCTTCAAATTAAATGGAATTAAACCAAAATAAATAAATGTAAGTATTGAACTGATACTTTAAAACAAACAAACAAATTGCTGATGAAGTAGAATTCCTAAACTTGTGCATGGAATGTTTTCTTTACTCCTCCTCCATCTAACCCTTGAAAGCTAATAGTGATGCAGGGGACTCTATAAAGTCTTTCTTTGTAATTTGAAAAGAAAGGTAAGCACATTTTAGGTACTTTTTAAAGAAAGAGTTAATAATCATACCGCTAAAACACGGGAGCCATCCTTTTCAACATAACATGGCCACCATCCTTTCATGGATTTCTGTTCAAAGAGAGAGGCGATCCTGGGAGCCTTCTGAGGAGTGTCTGCCTTGTATTCTGGAATCATGTCTATATTGCACTTCTCTGGAACTTTTGCTGGAATGATTGTTTTATGTAAATCTAGTTCCACAAAGCCTAGGAGACAGATAAAAAAATGAATGCTGCATAACAAAACCAACTACACAGCAGAGTGGTTCAATATCAACCTTTCCTATCTCCAAACACATCATACAGGAAAAGCAATCAACATACTCATTACATTTTTGTTTGTCTAATGATGTTGTGAAATAGAGAAGTGAGACACATAAGGCTGTTTTTATGACCATCTTGCTAGTGTTCAAAATGCTGGTGGTGCTGAATTGGACCTAGCAAGCTCTTGTCCCTTTTTTAATGCAAGATCACTTGATTTTTAATAGGTTTTTTTTTTTTCCCTACACATCTAAACAGTAGATACTCAAATACAGCAAGGTATTACTAATGTAATTTCTGATGGCCAAATGCATGATTTAGCTGACTTTAAAAAGGGTTATAAATCAATTAGTTGTTTTCAGATTTCAAGGCCTATATGGTTTGTATGTAGGCTAAGGACTTTGGAGCTGTCTCAATACAGGGCAAAGAATCTTCTGCAGAGCAGTATCTCTACAAAAATTAATAATGGGGTGAAGTAGAATTAATAATTGCATGAAGTAGATTGCTTAACCTAAATTACAGCCTTATATAAATACTTTTACTTAAAATTGAAGTATTCTTGTTTTAAGTAATTCTATTTAAAGAAAGAAGCAATGTAATCTTCATGCACATTATAATTTCATGTTTTTTGTGATAGGGTTTACCCGAATGAGAATATCTTGGTACCTACCTTTAAGTAGATCTTTACTGAGAGAATATTCATGCACTCACTCATGAGCACAAGTAGCCCTCCATCACAAGGGAAAATAGGAGTGTATTTGAATGCTCAGTGGCTCACTTTGTAAACACAGTCCTTATGTGACAACTGAAAATGACTTTGAGACAATACTTTTTTTCTTTGAATTCTTACCCAGATAGTCATCCAAGGAGAACTTGTCATTATCCCATATCTGAATGATCAGTTTGGGTGGGATTCTGAACTCTGTCTTGTCAAGACTCCAAAAATGTTCCTAAGATTTTTAAAAAAAAAAAAAAAAAAAAAAAAAGACCAAACCAAGCATGTTTTTAAAATTACTTGGGAAAATTCAAAGCTGTGGTCTGTCAGTACTTGTGAATTCTGGGGTTGGGTGATGTATTAAGGGTCTAATCTCGCCCTTGGGTAAGAGGAGACTGCTGTTTGTTGCACGTTTGGTGTTCCTGGCTCAAAGGCAAAATTTAATCTGTTTGCAATAGCAGTTTGGGAAAGGTATGCAGATCTGAGCCAAAACATCTCTTTCAATATATAGGCACAAAATTACCAAACTAACTACAATTTGTATTCGAAGTATTGAAACCTTTAGAAATACTTACCTTTTTGGAAATTACACAGAGTTGTTCAGCTGGGAGATAGTCAAAAGGAAAAACAAATCTCCAGTTAAAGTTCCCTTCACCATCCAATGATCGGTAGTGAACATCGGTTTTCTGCTTATTTTCTTCATTTCCAGGCATCCATCTACAAATATAGAGAGATGTGTCTGCTGTTTGCATGGAACTACATCAATGTTTGTTTATACTGTAACCATGTCATCAAGTGGTTCAAACAAGCCATAACAGCTGCCAACAGAGGGCTAGAGTGTCTTTCACACCTTTTCTCAGTTTGATTCCACTTTGGCAATGTAAATGGGAACACTTGAACTGAATTTCTGATCTGCCTGTACTGTATCAGTGCTGAGTTATTGGCAGAGTTTTTTATTTCTTTTTAAGGAAGAATTAAATCAATTGTCTAGTAGTATATTTCCCTGATTTCTATTGATTTTTTTACATTAAGACTAGGAAATGTAAAAGGTAAGAATCCAGGTTACACAGCACCAAAGCTAACTTCCCTGTCTTTTCATTTGCTTCCCATCTCAAGAGATGAATTTCTGGGATCTTTCAGTGCATGCTAACTGGTCTTACGTTTTATCTCATAACACTTCTGTACTCTGAGCTTATCACTGTTTCAAAGGCTATAGCGTACATTGACTTGCTGAACCAAAGCATCTTTGGAACCCATAGTCTAGGGATTCTCAGGACATTCTGAATATCATTCATTTGTAAATTTTACAAGACAGGATGCTCCTACCCCTTCACGTAAATGTCACTCATTTCTTCCCCTGTGATGCTCTTTTCATCCAGAAGGACATCTTTGGTGTTCCAGACAATAACCCGCAATATATACCTAAGATAGAAGATATTTGGGGAAAGAAAATTGAATTGCCTTTGTCAGGGCTGTCACATGGTGCGTGGTATAGACAGATGATACTCACTTCTTGGCTTTTCGAGGAGTGATATTGAAGGGAGGGCCTGGTGGTCCTAAGCTTTTGGGGAAAACATCAACCCACATCTGAAGCTTTCCCTGTAGCAGTGGAGAAGATGGATAAGATTGTTCGTGTCATACAGATTTGTCATGATAATTCTACATGCAAAGTACTAATTTTAGCCACAGAGCAGACCTCACTTGTTACCAATGTCAGAACTTCAACAGACTTCAGATAGAAGCATGTTCTATAAGCTTTTTCAAGTGAACAATGCCAAGGATTCAGTAGATGGCAGGGATGTTAATTCCTAGTGAAGTCAGTGCAAGTTAGGTGCCTAAATAGTTCTCATTCTGTAGGTACAAGTTTCTGTTCTCTTAGAGGTAGTATGAAGTACAGTGTCATACATGTGGCTGATAAGTTTGTTGCTAGCGGCCCACCCAGTATAGCTGACCAGTTTCCTTAACTAGACTGAAGTAAGGCAACCACTGCAGATTTTATGCACTATTTCAAATGCAAGCTCCTTTATTTTTGCAGGTTAAGTTTTCTATTTGCTGCAAAAACTTTCTTAAATAAGCAACTACTGGTGAGCCAGTAAATGCTAGAAAACAAATGTTAGCCTTTGTGCCTTTCTAATAGAGAGGTCCAAAGTAAGACTTTCTGTTTATCACCTCTGGACTTTGTAGAAAAATGAAAAGTTTGGTCGAATTTGTTGAATGCAGCTAGGAAGCTCTTGAACCAGGCTGTCTGCTTTATTGTTGGTGTGGTACTAAATACACACTCCAGGTTATTTCAGTAACAAGTAAGTCTTTCTCAATTTCAACCATCAGTATTTAAGGTGTCATTTGGGGGTCTTAATGGCAGAACATTAAGAACTAACCTGCAATCTTAATGTGTAGCCCTCTTCCCCCAGGGGATACTACTCTGTTGACAACACAACACAAATGTGGAAGTGCTCCATTTCTGTATTCAGGAAACCAGAAGTAAACTGGTTCATAGTACCTGGGAGATGTTAGGCTGGAAGGTGCTATATAAAGTCCTTGTCTCCACATGTTCAGGTACCAAACCCTGGGTTCTGAGGATATGAAGAGCTAGCCGCTCTTCACCTGGTCCAAGATGCTGATGCAAAATTTTGCTCGCTTCTGTAATAAAAAAAGCAAAAAAAGAACAGGAGGTCATAAACCATAATTTGCATTTGAACTTTTAAAAAAATGTAAAACCAGACATTTAAAATTGAAGAGAAAACTGAGCTCAAAGTTAAAAAAAAAAAATCAAAGGTTTTGCCTAATTTTCCATAATAATTGAAGAGTTTTATATTTGTATCAATACGAATTTAAGACAGAAATATAAAATAAGTGAAATAGCTCACCAGCTTCCTCCAAAGTATAGTCTCTTCCCCCATAGTTAATTCTTCTACCATTCTCTGAAAGGATGGGAGGAGCATAGCCTTTAAACCTGGCTATATTTTGCAATAGCTGGGTTGGTTTTAGTTGATCACGCCAGGTATTCACACCTGAACTTTTAGGAAAGCAACAGAAACACATCCTAAAATTATTCACTGTTCAGGGCATTTACACATCATGTAAAATGTACCTATTAAACCAAATCGGAAAGGGCAGCCACTGTAACTGCCTACATTGAGGCCAGTTGAGTTCGATATGGTAACATAATTTCGTACCAGCTTAATTAATTACCTTCCAAGACAGAGTGCTTTTTTTTTTGCACATCAAAATAATTTACACCAACAAATATTTTCATATTTATTTCCAGGAGTAGTTCAGAAAATTCTGCTGAATGGGTGTTTTCTGGATAGGAATAACACGCATTACCATATACAATTAAAATGTTTGACAACACTGTCCTCGAAAAGGCTCTTTTGAAGACTTTGCAGCTTAACTAACACGAAGGAAGCCCAGATTTTTTAGAGAGATTCAGTACTAGGTCTCACAGATAAAGATTTTCAATAGACAAAAGTGACTTACATCCAGTACTGCTGTGGGATGCCACAGTGAGATCCGTAACGAGAAAGGAATCTGTTCTCAAGATCAATTATGGTTTCACCTACTTTTTCATCACGTGTCAATGTGTCATAGTCATAGACTGAAATTTTCAGATCCTTTTCTTGAGGCAAAAAGCAGCTGAGTTCATACATTCTAAACACAAAAATATCTAGTTAACACTATTGCCCTTCTGAGCAATATTTTTTTTTTTAAACTAAAAAAAAACCCAAAACAAAAACCAAACAAACCAAACCCTTGAGAAAAAAAAAAAAAAATCCCTTTTTAGTTTATTTTTAAGCCTTTACAAGACATGAAAGGGATGCTTCAAAGGAATGCTTCAAAAGCAAATAAATCTAGTAGTTGTTACCACTCATGCTCCAATTTTTATTTGCACTTATTAATAATTCCATCTGTACTCCTACAGATGAAACATCCTTGCTTTCTGCATAGAGTATTACTTAGATGTTTTCCATGTAGGAGCTTGAATTGGGACTGAAAAAGCAAGCAGTGTGGCTCTGCCAGCTACTTTGTAAAAAGGGTGGATGTTCAATCCATAGTTCCTGTATGATTAGAAATGTTTATATCTTTTTACTACATTACAAACGCAGTTGGAGCCTTAAAAAAAATGCAGTTCAAATGCTTAGCTTCTATGACTGGAAGAGATTACTCTGTCATCTACCTGTCAAAACAGACTGTAGAGTTTTCTCAAATTCTCCAAATTTACTTTCTAGATACACAGCCTCATGGTTTCTACTGCTGTTGAATCCATTACCCTTGAGGTAAGGTATCCCACGGTTAATTATTGTCAGCATCTTTTTTTGATTGTTTGTGTTATCTCTAGTCTAACTTTTTAACTTTGGCTTCCAGAATCATTCTGAAAAACTTAGAATTTTGAAGGTACTTTGTACCTATAATCAAGTCTCTGCTGTCTCTTTTGTTACATGATTTGATCAATTGAAATCTTGTAGCGTATCATGGCAAAGTATGCTTTCCAAACCTTTTATAATCCTTTTAGTCCTCCTCTCCCAAGTTTCTAATTTATCAAAATCCTCCTCTGACTCCAGACACCAAAACAGACCCAGAATTTCATTAGTAATTATGAAGATGATGTAAGCTCTCTATTTCTAATTAGTATTTTTCTATTCATATATTTCAAAGACATCATTAGCCTTTGAAGGAAAGACTAGTGTACTGGGAATATACGTTAAGATGATTACTCACTGTGACATCCAAGTAGTTTTCTGTTAAAACTTTTTCCATGTTCTACAAGTGTTATTTTGTTGTAATTGTATGTGTAACACAGGGCGGCTCATCTTATATATATATATACATTGTTTGACTTTGTGCAATGTATTCCTATGATACAGAAAAACCCATAGTCTAGCCAAATGCTTGTGTAGTCCCTTGGTTTCAAAAAATGCCTTATGCAATTTTATGCCAGTTCACTGCCAGTATATAACTACGAATAGACCCCTGGATATCTCAAACAATACTTTATCTTAAAAAATAAGGACACATTCTAAAATACAATAAACTGAAAATGCAAAAAAGTTTGTTACCTGCCAAAAATTGGGTTGAGAGTATTTGGCACATAATTATCTCTGTCTTCAATGACTTTTTTGCTTAGGGATATTTTTATATAAGGATCACACTATTTAAAATAAGAAAAAAACGTTAAGAAATGGTTATCAAGACCTACTTCATTTAAAATTAGCGTCAGAATTAGCTCACAGACATTCCAAAAAGCAAAAAGTCTCACCAGCCCATTATTATCCTGAGGTTGAAGCTGCAAAGCTCGAACAATGTAAATTCTCACAATACACTCCTGAGGCCCACTGTCTGGTAGCTCACGGAACTGGCGAGGAGGAGCTGGAATAGTGGGATCATCAGGTAATGCATAGATTTTAAAGGATCCCTAAAAAATAATAAAAGGGCTCAGTCAATATAAATGCGGAAAAGTCATTCTGCTAGGTCTGTTTTTTTTCACTTATCCTACACATAAACACTCTTTCATAAGAGAATAGTAAAATTATAGCTTGATCCAAATTTTATAACTTGAAGTCTTTTGGTTTACTTTAGTGGGTTTTGCATAAGACTTACTACACAGCTAAGGCTATACCCTTGGTCACTCTAAATCAGTACAGCTGCTTTGATTTCAACACAACTATTCAATTTGCTCTAGCTGAGAAAATGTAACAAGTACTTCATATTTGTTTCCCTTTCCAAAAACATCATTTAATGTTTGGTTGTGTTTTCTGGTTTTGGAGGTTTGGGTTTTGTTTTTGTTTTCTTTTACATACACAGTTAACATTATTCTAATCTTTAAAATCATAGACACAGTGGCAGAAATAATAAAAAATATCTTTTCCAAATTATTCTAGAAATGCACTTCACTCAGAACATCTGCAGGATGGGGAGGTTTTGTTTCACAGGTACCAGAGATCACTTTAATAGGGATGATAAATTATTTTAAATTAACAGGTATCATGTTTAGTGTGAGTAATGTGTAGCTGTAGCTTCCTTGGAAAAGAAGGGGCTGTACCTAGGCAGCTATGAGCATCTGTTGCCCCTCTTAACACACACACATCCATATTTAAGCTGCAATGCTTGCATGTAGACTTACTTAAATGATAGCCACTTACATACAAAAGATCATACATCTAGCATTTAGTTGCTACCCATTTCAAATTTACCTTGAATTCCCCAACTACTGATGGATCATCACTGTCCTCAGATTTGCCTCTGTATAGCTTAAATGTATCACAGAAATCTGTTAAGCTACGAAATTCAGGTACTTTTTCCAATTCACAGTCGTACACCTTAAAGAAAAGAAAAAGGAAAATTAAGAAAGTGCAGCTTAGAAATTATCCTACATATCAGCTCCACCACTGGGGCATTGCAAAGTATACTGTGTGTTTATTGGAGTATCTTAAGAAACCAATGCATTTGGAACTTCAACTAAACAAAAGAAACTTCCACATCCTTTGGGTTTGTACTTACTCAGTGTATTGATTTATTTAGGATTTGCCTGGCACCCAAAACAGTCAAGAGTAAAATTCCATTTGACTAAAGGTTACATTAAATTCAATACATATTTCAATAAATGTAGTTAAGTAGAAAAGAAGCAAAGGTATCTTCTCAAGACCTTCATTTCACCATATGAATTAGTAATGGACCTTTAATAATTTTTAAGAGCACTTAAATACTCTCAATATTTTTTTAAATTTAATTTTAAAAATTTTAGACATAAATCTTGAATTTAATTAAAATATTTAATTTTTTTTTTAGAGCATTTAAGAAAACAAAAGGCACCTATAAAAAACCCTGTTTATAGGTTTTGGGTCTGTAAGCATTGAGAATGTTAATTTATTTTATTCTGAATAATACCTTTAAAGTGTCATATCCTTTTGCAATATACTGTCCACATTTTTCATGTTCTCCTACTGAAGCATAAAATTTGCTCCACCAATCAACTATTTCTTCCTCCTTAAAGAAAAGCAAAGAAAAACCTTTTATTGGGAGATAAAGCTTCTTTTATATCATGCTGAACAGCAGAAACAATGAGGAACTAAGCATACTAAAATACAGTAGTATTCATTACCTTTTCAGCAAGCTGCTCATGAGGACCAATTCATAAAAAAGAGCAAAATAAAAACAATGGTAAGAATATGATCTGTAGAATTGCACACAGTTAAATATGCTTTAAAAGGTTAGATTTTTGTATATAGTATGTACGTAAAGTAAGTTAATCAACATCAATAATTTATAAGAACTTTTGAAGCCTCTTTGGACACCATGTGTTTAAGTTTTTTATATCTTGCTGCTGTATACCCTAGATACATATGTATAAAAATTTTAAAAAACAAGTTCTCAGGACTCTGAGACATTATCACCCTCTGCTTTCTTCTTTACATAACAAAGCAAAACTGAAAGAAACTTAATTTTATTTTTGTACCATTGCAGTGTTACACTCTGGATTCTATTGATTTATTTCCACAGTAGAGTCATTCCCTGCTTTAGCCATGGTTGCAGAGAGCACTGGGTCCGATTTATTTGAGATGAAAAGTTTTTAAGAGCACTTACAAAACTAAGTCTATTCCAGGCATTCTTTTCCAAACAAATTTCACATACATAAAATTAATGAGATATTTTTGAACATTTACTTCTTTGTAAAACAATCTGAATGTTCAACAGCCTTTTCCCTTTTCCTTCTACTATTATTTATCAATTGTTTACAAGCTGTGGCTTTTCAGGAGTCTGAAAAGTAGTGAAGAAAAAGCACCGTAGCAACCAGTATATGTGTCTATAATTTATCTACATAAGTGTAATAACAAGCTGCACAATCCAAAATGCTTCACCTGTTAAATCACAGATACCATAATTATGACCCGATAGTCCCTTAAAAGCAAGCATCATGCACCCCCGTTTGTAAGCCAGAAGTAGCAAGTGTGATTTGTGCTAGTGTTGCTCACATTTATATAGCATACCTTGTGCTTTAATTTAAAGGCAAGCATAACCAATCAATTTTTGTGCAAAGCAGAAGAAATATGCAAAACATTTTATGAAAACAAGCCAAATGCATCAATTAGTCAGGACATCATTATGGTATATCATACTCATTTACTCCCATTTCTAATCTGTAAGTAATTGTCTTGCTGAGAGGTTATCCAGCAAGACTGGACAAAATACAAGTCTGTATTTTTGTAGTCTTGTCTAGCTTCAAATCAGAAATACATCGTAATTTCTTTCACATTTGACTGGGATTGTCAGATTTTCTAAAGGCAACTGGAGTGATTTATTCTGAGAAACCATGTCATTAGTGATTTGCAAAACTTAGGCAGAATTCATGAAGTAATGCTGAATACTTTGCCATATTTAAATCTGACTTTGTTTAAACACTGGTTTGTAATGTTGACAGCATGAAGGGTAGCTTGCATAATTATGCAATAATAATTTAAATTCCCAGTTTAATGCCCTTTTACAAAATATGTAGAACTCCGAATCCTTCATCAAATTATAGTGTTGGAAGAGTTTAAATTAGGCTATGAGGGTTTAGATTTTGTTTTCAGTAATGTTTTGTTTTTCCCTTGATATACCTTCAAATGTCTCTGCAAATAAAGCACTTGGTAGTTTTCAAAAAAAGAGGTTAAAAAAAAAATTGAAACCTTAAAGCTGTCTTTAAAAATTCCCAAAGCAAATAATGACTTCAATATTTTGATAGTTTGTTACCAAAAGTTGTAAGCAGGATGTGCTCACTGAATGGCAAAAGACAGAATAAAATGCCCTATGATTAGCTTGAGATTTTGGAGTGAAATATTCACATGGTAAGGATGAGGTAACAGTTACGGTCTCTTTAATGTACACAGTGACTTCTTTGTAAATTGTTACCCATGAAATTTTTGAGACGCTAACATTGAACTGTCAACTTTCTGAACATCTTGAAATCGTGGAAAGGAATCAAGAGTAGGTGACAGTAGGTCCCTAGAGAAGTTAGAATTAGAATTTTATTTACTGTAGATTTATTTTATTCTCCAGGAAGTAGGCTTTGAAACAAAGTTTAATAGTGTAACTAAAAAATTCCTGTTGATTTTAGTGCTTTTAAAATCTGACAAAGAAAGACAAAAAGGATTTCATAGTTTATACATATTGTACATACCTTGCAAGACTTTCTGAAGAAGGATACCTTAATATTAGTAAATAATCATACTAGACGTAGGAGCATCATCTCCTCCAAAATCTCTCTATCAAGTAATTGCCAAGAGAAGTACAGCCTCATGACCACATCACATCAACATTCTTCCCCCATCTAACTGTATTCTGGTCGTCTCCATGCATTAGCTTTGTACATACATACATGCACTGTTGTTGGAGAAGCCATTTTGCTGAGTGCTGTTGACATACTGCTTAAGCACTGGAAATTGGAATGTAATTGATGAAATTTTGGCATTTTCTGTCATCAGGGCGTTCTCTGCATATCATTTACACTTTCCACAGTTGCACTTATTTAAATTTGAATTATTTTGAATATTCTTTCCTCTCTTATACGAATGCTATCACTGTATCTAGTGTTATAAAACATTTGGCTCATATATTGGTCAAACTCTAAAAGAAATTGTATTTCACTTTATGTAGCACTTAAAAATTTACTCTTTATAGTTGAAATCAACTACCTAAATTCAAACATTTTTGTCAGTGAGTTTCAAAGTGCTGTTTTTGGTATTTTTAAAATATCTTAATTTTTTTAAAGAAAATAAAAATTCTCTGTGGCAGTTATAAAGCATTTATAGTAGAACAGAATGCCTAATTCAGATAAAAGTTAGAGACTGTTTTAAATTAAATATTAAGAATAGTTTACATGTATGATGAAAACAAATACAAGAATATGGTCTCTGAGATATTTAAAGTCCAAAATAATGGCATGAAGATAAAGAAAAAATGAAAGAGGAACAGTGCAATCAATAATATATTTGAATAGCAGTGAGAGTTCAAAAGTTCAAGTTCAGTAGCATTTACTTTGGGACCTCTGTAACAAAATAAAAATTTCTGCATTTCTGAAAAGTCAAAATCATGGGTTAAGAGCCTGCAAAATTGCCATATTGGAGGGCATAAATTTTGTGCTTCCTTTAAAATAATAGGCCATCAGAAATTTATGAAAACACCTTCTACACAGAGAACATTTTGTAGACCCAAATACAATTTTTTCCTTGAAAATGTTCTGTCTGGAAGTTGTCTTCTTTCATGTTTCAACTCAAAAGTAAAATTCTCCAAGCTGAATTATTTTTTTCCTGGAAAGTAAAATTGTACTGTGGTGGTCCTGAAAGAATCAGAGTAGTATAGAGATTCACAAGGCACAACAGAAAAGGAAAGAAAAGCTGTGTTAGCGCAGAAAAAAAAATGTTTCAGCGGTATCAGTTTTGGATAACTTCATGTCAGTCATGAATGTGATAAAATGAACGGCTGAAGGTCTGTGTTACCGTGGCTTTGATTCTGTACCCACCAAGGTATAAACCTCCTTCCAGAGCCTTGATTTCTAGCTGCTCAGTCTGTGCAAGACCAGGCTGCTATTACCATTACCAGTGGATAATTGGGTAATATTCTCTCATATGCTGTCAGCACCTATTGGTTAAGTGAATTCATTTTAAAGCTACTGGGTGAACTTTACCATGCACAAAAAGCTATAGTTTTATGTTTACTATATGAAAACAGAGCTTAAAATTATTAACATATTTCCTTTGCTTGCCTGTCACAAAGTAACTTTGTTCCATCTGGCTTTCCAGAAGGTTGCATATGTTTCTGACAGTTTTGCTGTCTAGATAGTTTCTCAGAAATCACAGATCTAAAGAAGAAATTCAAGTATCAGGTTTCAAAAGATTACCTGAGCTGTTAGGAGTGGCTGGGTGTCTTCCATTTCAATTACTGTATCCTGGCGAGGTGAAGCAGAGAGTAGACTAACTGTAAGCAAAAAATTTTATTAAGGCAATATGGTGCAGGAAAAATAACTTACTAAACATTTTTATCAGATTTGAAATCCAAACAGTTACAGAAGATGCAAAATAATTCACTGGCTGTATGTTTCATCCTCTAAGGAAAGCAATTAGTTGCCATTTACTGCTAAAAATATACAATATATTTTTGCTCAGGATATGCAAACATTTCTTAAACATATAGAATAAAAAAAATTAATAAAACTTAGAAAATATATAGAGAGAAATATCAGCACTGTGTTCAGAGCATTCTTGCTGGAATACTGGACCACTACTTCGGCATTCAGTGCAAGGGTAATCTGCAGGTGGTTGAATTCTAAGTTGACACTAAAGAGGAACTTCAGGGAACCAGCACAGTAAGTCTGAGGCCTTGCCTTTACCTCCTGTCCTCTTACGCTTCACAGAATATTGCACTAATTAATACTCCGAGTTAGTTTCTTAGTTTTCACTTTCAGATCACATTATCTCCAAGTACACAACACAAGTTGGCTATTCATTAGTACCGTAACAGGGTAAACACTGAAGACAGGTTATTCTAGCATCCCGTCAGAAACCAGAACTTTTCATTTTCCAGCTATTTACCTTTCAGTTGTGGTGCAATGTCTTCTTTAGTAGTGTAGGGATCGCAGCGAAAGCTTTCCAGTAAATTAATAGTACACTGTCCCACGATGGGCTTTCGTCCAAATGGTCTGTGGTCTATCACTTTAATAACGAGAGACGGACTGTATAACTCCTCTTTTGGCAAGAGCTAAAGATGAAAGGTTAGAGTTTGCTTCTAATCCAAACAGAAGGAAAATTCAGAATAAAGATTTTCCCCCTAAATTAGAGCTGTTACTTCATTCATTTAATATTGAACTTCCATGTTCTTCGGCTGTATGGTGAATGAAAATTTCTAACCTTAGATTATGATTCAATAAAAGTCAGTAAGATAATTTCAATTGCCTCAAATCTTGAACTTTCCTGAGTCTTACACAGCTCCCATCCTAGCTGTAGGAAAGTAGCCACATATCTACTGCAAAGGTAAATTGATGCCTTTTCAAACAGATATATATATGGTGTACTGGAGTGTATAAGAAAAAATTGTATAATTTATCAATGACTGTACAAACATTTTAACATAAAATTTTCAGGCTCAGTAAATTGCTCATATTAAGCCAAAAAGGCTTTGTAAGTTTTTCTGCTTATTTTTTCACAACAAATCCTTGACCTTTAAAAGTATGGAAGAACTGATTTTACTACAGATAGCCAGTATATAGTTTTTTGGCAACGTACAACTTTCATGAAGAGAACAGAAGATGGGAAGTTTGGTGTCTTTTTGAGGTTTTTGATCACCACAGATTCCACCATTTCACCCCCACATTCCACGATGAGACTTGGAGACATAACAGGGGCCAGTTGATAGTTTTTCATGTTCCGAAGCCCCCACGCCAGAATCTGTAAAATAAAATCCAACGTCAGCAGAAGTGAGTGAGACACCAATATGCTTAATATGATAGTCAAAAAGTAGGAAAGAGGAAATGAAGTCTTTAAAGTAATAAAATGTGACTAGCAAACTATTTCCAGCTCATTGTTCTAGGAAAGTTAATGGAAAAAAAAGAAACTCAAAGACACTTAAAGAAAAAATCCTCTGTATTCCTCATTATGAAATATTTCTTTTCCTCAAACAAATACACAAATATACTATTTAGAGGATAAGATGAATGTATTTGCATTCAGCTAGTTTAAGAATAAACCAACCTCAACAGCAGTGAGTTGAACTACTGGTCTGATACCCTGAGGTACCATGTAAAGCTTTGGTGCTCTTTGGGATGGAAGAATTGGAAGGTTGGCGCCAGCCTGTTAAGATACAAACATGAGTATTAGTTTCTTCATCTTCCTTAAATGAAATAACATGTCTTAATATCAAGCATTAAGACAATTCTTCACGTTATGACTCTCAGTGAAAGGATATATATCATATTAATTATATATGTATACACACAAAAAGATTATATCAAAGAAGTATATACCTTGTCTCTTAAAATAAGTTCTGCAGCAAAAAGAATGTCTCCACTAGCTTTGCCATTATTTGTTACAGGATACCAGAGCAGTTTTGGTGTGAGGTCCTCTTCTGGGATTAACTTGACCATAGGGGAACAAATGCTTCTTCCAAGGAATTCGTCTTTACCCTGCAATCAAAAATAGCAATCATAGACATTAATGTTATCCTCAATCAATACAAATAAATGAAAAGCAATCAGCATAAAAAGCATTCACTTACCATTTGGTCACTGTCAAAAAGTTCAATAACAACATTAGGTGGGTTTTGGGCTACTGTCTGTGGGTCCCCATAGATCTCAATTTCATTAAATATGAGTGTTTGGTCCCATGTAGGATTTAGAGTTGAATGAATGATCTCAGTTGTTTTGCTTTGATGAAGGAAGGAAACGTGAGCATACGGGTCTGAAATATCATACAAAGATTAAAAGCATAGTGTTACAGACAAACAAAACCCCATAAGGCACACAGCACAATTTTACCAAATATAATGTTATTTTCATTTGTCATTACCAGTTCTATAAGTCATTCTGTGTAAAACAAAAGGCCACACATGACATAATTCACCTTTAATAGATCAAATTCCATTGGGTTACTAAATAGTTTCATTTATACAAGTTTCAATTAATTGTAATAAATCAAAATGATAAAACAGCTTGCAAACCAGAAAGTGAACCTGAAAACTGAAGTGAAACACTGGCTATACAAACCCCAAATATCATCCACAGAAACATTTTTGTTGTTGTTGTTGTCACCACTGATACACAACTGTACAGCCTCATAAATAATACAAAGAAATAATTCTAGTTCTGACTAGTTGACAGACAGCAAATGCTCCCAGGCTATTTCTCAGATCAAGCTTTAGTTTCAAGCATGCTTATTTATAGCAACCACTTCTTGTGAAACAGCTGAATGATTAAAGTGGTCTAGGCCTAGTGTTTGGCAGGTCTTTAAATCATCAAGAGCTTTGTAGAAGGTATGTGATGATGGTCATTAACATATCCTGTACAAATTGCAATTACTAAGAACTAGGGGCAATTTTAAAGGTTATCTTTAGGTCAGTTTCAACAGCTTCTGGCTAGGTACCTCAACAGAGTTTTACAAAATTTGGCTAAATCTTCAAACTAGCTCTAGAGTAAAATAAAATGTGGATCTGCTTGCTTATGTGTGACTGCATCTTAATTTTACATATGCAAATTAGAGTCATTTATTATTGTTTCTCTGAATTGCTTTGAAGTGCTGCGCATTGAAATAAGACCAAATACACACAGGCAGCTGTATAAAAAACACCTCATTGCAAAAAACAGCACTAAAATATCTACAGGTCTCAATCTTCTGTAACAAATTAACACATGCATCGCACTTATTAATGAAAACAGGGATAAAAAGAAGGTTGCAAATGGAGGTTGATAGGGAAAGAAAATTCTGACCTGCCATTTCATCTAGATCTTTGGGTGAACTTATTTAAAATGCAAAATCATATGCTTACAGAATCTAATTTCGATTTGCTCTCTGATTTCTCCGTGGAATTTTAATTCTAACTAGCAAAAGCTAAATACTCCGTAACCTGAGTATTGAATTAGCCTGACTGCAAAGATGCCAAATGGATACAACACTGTTGGAATACCTAAGAGGTGGAAATTAAAAGGCAACAGGTACACTTGTATAAAGAAACAAAAGCCATACTTATTAGTAAGTCACAGTGTACTTTTCTACAAGGTCATCCCAGTGCTAATGAATATAAAATACTGAACACAGAGAAGCAGTTGGTGACGTAGCAGCCGTACAGCTTTCTTCTTCATCATTGTTTTATGCAAGCTTCCTTTAGGACAGTTTAGGAACCGTACGTAGGCTTTGGTTAGAAGGAGAAACTAAGGCATAAGGGAAAGCTTGGTCATGGAATTCAGACCTGTGTTCCCATTCCCATAACAGGAATTCATTGGCAGCAGCAAGTGCTGCATGTTCAGAGCTCTTCTTTTTGTTACATTTTAGGGCACTCACCAAATACGGATCATACATAATGCAGCTGAGACTTCCATAACAGTATAGTTTCAGCAGCACAGACCTTACAGATTTAAAATATTTTCTAGCTAAATCAAGGTAGTAGTTCATTGCAGAATTGGGTTTTCGGTACCATTAGCAGGATTTTTCCATACCTGAAAAACTGTCTTTGTCCAAAGCCATGAGGTTTCTTGCCTGGTAGACGTAACAGCGAAGATGGTAAGTATATACTCCTATATCAAATAAACAAAGAGTACCACTGCATTAGACAAGCTTCTTTTCTGTAATGAAGATATCTTGAGTTTATAAAAATGCCTTACTCATTTTAACTCAAGCACAAAGACTGCAGCAACATTTCTGCTCTTTTTTTTTATACTGACAAATGTACTAGTACCAATGAGCTAGCACCTGGGAACATTTGTTCCAGCACAACTTAAAGCAGAAATGAAAAAAAAACCCAACCCAAAAACTAATGCTTTTTTTCACCATATGATCATCAAAAATTCTTCTATACAAAGATTCGTGTTTGAAACACTGTGATAATCCAGCTCCTCCAAAGAGAATCAAGAACCAGGCACTTCTGTGCTTGATTTAAGTATTCACTACAGCACTTGCAGAGACCTGGAAGTTTCATAATTTTAGCTATTAGATCTAGAAAATAATTCCAATTGTAACTTTGTCTCTTTGTCTAAAAAGTAAAAAAAAAAAAAAATAGAAAAACGGCAATGTGGAACAGATTAAACAAGAAGATGTAAGAGTGGCCCAAACCCAGGACAGCATGCGGTTAAGTTACTACAGGTTTTCTTTAAATGATGTCAGCTCTTCCTTGGGAAAATATGAGCTGCTCGTAGCCTCATTGAGTTGAAAACTCTGAACTCTGGCAGGAAAAGGTGCCATTTTCCTCCTATTGTGTTCATTATTAAAAAGAAACCATAATAATCTTCCTCAGCTTCTGAAAAACAAGATTCAAGATCTAGGCACCCATTCCCAGCAGGGAGACCAAGTTCTGCAGAGTCCAAACAAAGACAAGCCTTAGCAGTGGATTGGACTGGCTTCTATTCTTGTTAACTAACAAACACTGGTGGCTCCCATCTCAGTGTCCCTGCTTTTGTGAATCCCATTACAGTGATTCCAAGCCATTTAAAGCCAGTCCAGGTTGGCAAAGTTACAGTTTTGTTCACTTTGCCAACTCAACTACATAGTCTTACTGCTTCCTCTGATTGGGCATTTATCTGACCCTGAATTGAGCTGGTTAAGTGAGCTAAACCAGCAAAAAATTAACCATTCATACATCTTCTCTGCTAGCTCAACTCCCTGTATTATTATGGACGGACCCTAATGCTAAAAGTCCATAATTTCAGAAAGCCTAAAATTCAGGTACTGCAATAGTTAGCTTTAGAATTCCTGTCCAGTACAGGTTTTAAAAATATCTGCATGACAGTGGGCTGAAATACTGAAATGACAACCTGAAATTTTTCTTTCAGCAGCCTAAATAGGGTCCCAGTCAAGGACTAGATAGTAATGGTAACAGAAGGTAAACCTAGATGTGAAACTCAAATAATTATAATTCTGTCTGAGACCAGGAAGAAACGGACATGATTTTTAAAAGGAATTGTTAAAGAACCTACTGTCAAAGTAGCAGGAAACAAGTGGTGTGTTGGCACCAAACACCTTCGTTGCCAACTCCTTGTTTTTTTCTGAACTCTTCCCTTCTCCGTCATCAACACTATTGTCTGCTCCCTGAAGTTATATACAGAAAAAAAGTTACTCAATATTTACAAATATAGAAGGAACTCGATTAAAGTGGACTGTGTGTGGGAATATATTGGCTTCAGTCTCTCCTCTAAGTCAAGGAGAAATTCACTTTCCTGAGTAAATGTACTTTTAAAGACGTTTAGTCATATCCAAAGGTGATTTCTTGATGTCATTGAAGCTGTGCAGAAATCAGATCCAGTCATCTAAGATTACTTTCCAAAATGTCTTTATCCTAGCAATAGCCCAGGAAATCTAGCCAGAAGAGAAACTGAAATACGAATTTTTAAATACTTTGGAACCAAATTAAGTCCGGAAAGAAAATGCTACCGGTGACTTACAGATTGCCATCTGGTGCAAAAAAGACAAACAAACCAAGAAAAAAAGGGCAAACTTTTGTTATTGTTCTACAATCAGAATCATTATTTTAGAAAACAATGTAACCTTTTCATTGTTTGCTTCAGTTTGTATTTTGGTAAATAGAACTTATCTATGAAGCTGTTTTAACCTGAAAACTTGAGGAATAATTACATTCTGATCATCTATTTATGACATACAGTATTCTGGCTTCTTCAGCACTTTGCTATCCTTTCCTCTGTTTAGTTGTTTGTATACACAAATATTAATCAGGAGCAGCTATCTCAGAGCCTGTTGTTTCTTGTGTTGATGTTAATACACCTAAATTCCATGTGTGAAAAGCTAGAGCTAGTATTTTGGCCTTTTACACTAAATCTCATGTAATGTAATATTAAAAAAATTTTGAAAAATAAAGTACTAAGTGTGTTATGCAGGAGTCTCTACTCTGACTTTAATGGTCCCTTTCAGACTCTAAATAATTTAACAAAATAAACTGTACTAGTTCCTCAGTTATATAGCACTCAAACAATTCAGGGACTAAAATAGCTGATACACATAATTTCTTATTTAATCTAAGTTAACAGATTGAACTTTTGAAGACTTTTTTGAACCTCTGTTGCTTACCAAAGCACCTTCAAGTTTAAAGATAGCTGCTGCACCATGTGTTTCTGAGGGAGCCATTTTTCGTCTCCAGCGTCTTCGACGGAAAGTATCAGAACTGCGTTGTTTCCAGTGAAATTTCCAACCAATCAAAGAAGCGTATTCCCATCCCTCTTGATCTTCATATGACGGCATTCCCTGGAAGACATAAATCTTTACTATTCACAGTGGTGGTCTCCTGGTTCTGGCTGGGATATAGTACTTTTTCTTTCAGGTAGCTGGTTCAGTGCTGTGTTTTGCTTTGAGAATAATGCTGATAAGAGATTTTAGTTGTTGCTACATACTGCTTACCCTAAGTCACAGGCTTTTCAATCTCTCATGCTCTGCCAGTGAGGAGGAGCGCAAGAAGCTGGGAGAGAGACAGCCAGGACAGCTGACCCAAACTATCTAAAGGGATATTCCATACCACAGCACATCATGCCCAGTATATAAACTGGGGGGAGTTAACTGGAAGGGACTGATGACTGCTCAGGTATCAGTCAGTGTGTGGTGAACAAATGTACTGTGTGCCACTTTTTTTATTTTGGGTGGGGAGGCAGGGTTTATTCCTTCTCTCTTTATTTCCTTTTATTATTATTGTTGTTGTTATTATTATTGTACTACTATTATTAGAGTTTACTTTTATTTCAATTATTAAACTGTTCTTATCTCAACCCATGGGTTTTTACACTTTTTGTTACAATTCTCCTCCACATCCCACAGTTGAAGGGAGTGAGCAGGGGGCTGCATGGTATTTAGTTGCCAGTTGGGGTTAAACCACAACAGAGTCCTTTTATAAAACTCAGCACTTGCTCTGGCAGGCATAATACCCTTATAAACCAAAGCTGGAAACATCAATTTGCAAAAAGATGAAGAAAAGGAATATAATGAAAACATGCAGTCTCTAATGAAGATTGCATCTCTCTTCTGCTTACCCTTCCTGCTGTTACCGGTTGAGCTGGATCTCTCTTACGTTTCCGCACCAGTCTTCGTCTTCGATGTGTATGGTACATTTTCTCTGCAGCAACCCATGACTTTGGTTTAGTGTCTGGAGGAATGGTAATTCCATATTCCCATCCTGAAATTGATTAGTTGGTACATTTCAGAAACACAAGCAAGGTAGAAAAAGAAAAGCATGACTTCGCTAAAAATGGAAACCAATTACTGCTACTAATCCACGTCTTACAGGCCCGGTCTGAACCACTGGACTGCATTAACTTTGGCCTTGAGAAAAATATTTTGGAAACTTACTTAAAATAAGGATGGGTTCTATTTCCAAGCACACTGTTTATACATGGAGTTTTCCCAACTGGAACCTCTCATACATTGTTGTTTGCATTAGTCTTTTTTTTTTATTATTATTATTTTATTATTTTTTTTAATTTTCAAGGCTTTTGGCTCAAAATTGTCATCTGCTGCTGCGGCTAAGATCAATGTACAGTTTCTTAGAATATGTGATTCTCTCTGCAGTGGGCACTTATAAATTAATTCACTACATAGGCTGCTCAGAAGACTGGTCCTTTTTGACTCAAGAAAGGCTCAGTGAGTGAGTTTGATGGAACAGTGTTTAAAATGGAAACAGAAAAAGATACCGACAGAGGACACTTTCCAAATGTAATTTTATCTGATTCCTTAAGCAACTGTTATCCAAATATTTCCTTAATGTTCTTCCACAGGGCAATCAATGTTATGCTCAGGACATTGTTACAGTCTTAACATGTGCCCTTCTTCAACATACACTATGACAGATTGCCCTAATAATCAATAGATAAACAGTTAATCTTACCATGCTCATCCACTGCTCGATTTAAATCGGATTTCCAAGCATCATCTTCCCACATCCATCCAAGAGGACACGTGTACTCACGTGGCAGTGGAGCTTTATCTCCATTCTTTTATGTAGGGAAAACGTAACAGTTCTGTGCATTAATAGATTAAATATAGAACCACCGAATCATAGAATAGTTAGGGTTGGAAAGTACCTTAAGATCATCTAGTTAAACTCCCCCTACCATAGGCACTAAACCATGTCACCCAAGGCTCTGTCCAGCCTGGCCTTGATCACCACCAGGGATGGAGCATTCACAACTTCCTTGGGCAACCCATTCCAGTGCCTGTGTAGCAAATTCTAGAACTCCTCTTAAACCCTCACTTATCCAGTGGAAAGTCTCAGTCTCACCACATCTGTGTAACTTTCTTCTGCTGCTTTCCATTCCCCCCCAGGATAGCGACTCTCATTTTCATATACTTCATCAGTAAATTCAGTATGACCAGCATCAGCTTCAGTTAACAAACTGCAAATTCAAAGCAAATACAGTACTAAACCAAATGTATTTTAGTCAGCTACAAAGAATATATACAAAGTACAGAATGTGCACACATGCTGCAATTCTGGATTGTCCATGTTTGCAAAGTTTTATTTATTAACAGAGTACAGTGTATCACTCATCTATATGATGGCTACTTATTTCCTTAGAATGTCTGCCTAAATTGAAGCCACTCACACAGCAGTAAACAATAGGAGGAATATTAGTCATATAATCGGTGACTAGCAGGAGTACTTTAACAGCTGCATTATTCAGGATCTGCTTTCAACAATTACTCTTAGAAAAAGGAAAAAAAGAAAATCACATATTTAAGTGAGGGAAAACCCAGACTGCACACAATATTTATATGCATCTCTGATTTTTATTAATGCACTTCATTTTTTTTCCCTTTATGCTGTTGGCAAGACAAGCAATCGGTTGGCTAATATTTTTCTAACTTGTAAGTAAAAGAAATAAGAGAGCACTAAATCAAACAGAACAGCCTTGATTTCCATTTACTGGGAATCAGAAAGCACGAAAGGCTGTTATAAAATGCCATCTGCTGGTCAAACAGAGCCATGCAGATTATTTTTCAATAAAAGATGCAATAAAATCCGTATGCATTTTAACAGTAGCATTTATTGCATTATCTGAGAAAATATCTTCATGTGTGTATTGCTTTTCTTCATGTCATACTACTCATTGTAATAAAAACTATGCATTGAATATGAAAATAAACCCATCTATTTGTACCTACAAACTGATACTGTTTTAAAATGGATCAAATAATTTTTCTGCACAGTTTTTCTATAACAAAAGTCTGGTATTTTTTTTTACCATCAGAACACACAACTTAAAATGGGCTGAAGCTGTTAAGAAAAGAGAAAACAATCTCTTTCTCATGCTGGCTTTTGTTTATGAAACTAATAATTTACTCAGTGTGGTTTAAAGTGTGGCAACACAAATAGCTAAACTCTCAGGAGGTGAAAACCCCTGACAGAGCAAGACTGAACCTGCTAGAGTTGGGGGAGGATTAACGCCTCAGGAATTCAGTCTGCCAGGAGAGGAATTATCATATGGCAAACACCACAACCTCAGGCCCTGAAAACAACCACTGTCATGAGTCAGTTTTAGAAATAACCTGTGACAGCTGTTTAATGAGGGCAAGGGAACTTCTCAACATTTAGTGAAATAAACTCAAAAAACATCCACAGTATGTGAATGACCATGCAAATCCTGCAATGGTGTTATTTTACTTTTTTTAACAGGTTATTAACTAGCTTTGATTATCGGCTGGCTTTTGGTGTCCTAGAAGAATCAGCTTAAAACCTCTTTCTCAGACAAGAAGAAAAGATCAGAGTTTTCTACTCCACACTCTGAGATTAAACTCCTTTATTCCTGACATAAAACTAAAATTATCTTACCTTCTTTCAGGATCAACCACCCATTCTCCTTCCCACTCCCAGCCCTTTGGGGGTAGAAAGTACTCTCTTTTCAGCTTGATTTTTCCTGTGACATCAGAAAACTTGTGGCGACCAACGAGTCCTGAGGTACCCCACTTTCCAAAAAGAAGAGCCTGATTTTCATACTGTTTGAGAAAAAAGAAAAAGTCAGGACTTTGGGGATAATTAAAAGCTTGGGAGGGGGTGAGGGGTGAGGAGAAGAAAAATAAAGACAATTCTGTAACTGTTAAAAATGAAACATTCTACTGTACCTTTCCCTTCTCTGAAACTGAGTACTCCTTTCCCACATTACTCTGCAATGTTATCATTAATTTCTTTCTTTCTTTTTCTTTTATGCTGTCTGGCAAACAATAATTCCACTGCTAAACAGAACTGTCTTCTCAGTTTAATGCTCCTGTATAACTACAGGCAAACTTCCTCCAAATTAAAGCTTTGTTAAACAAAATTCAATTACATCATTCAAAGAATGTATGATCCTCTCATTCTTTTCCATCTTAAATCTCCTATTTCTAACGTCTTCTTTCATAACATGTAAAACTGATTTATAGTCTTACCATCATGCTACTGAGAGCATGATTCTCATGTCAGCCCAGTTCATACAGTTTATTTCCTTTTATGCTAATGGGATTATTTGTAATTTATGATGGTCTTGAGTTTTCTGCTCTTATTCTTGAAAAATTGAGGAACTGATGTTTGAAGAGCAAAAAATGAGACATTCAATAGGTTCCTTATACTTAAATAATGGCTTTAAACCTCCATTGTCTATTTTAAGTGACCTATGACAGTACTACTAAATATTAAAGCATAGAGGCAATGGTAATACAAGCCTCTGTAAAAATGTCTTGTTTCATTAGCTATTATACTGATACTGGATTATATGCAGCATTAGGTGATATGGCATATAGAAGATATCTGATGCTTACCATTATCATTCAAAATCTCTATTATACGCTTGGGACTATTTCAAGCATTTTATTCTAAGGTGGTTAACTCTTACCATTGAAACGTTATTATACTATGGCCTTTTGTCAGTAAAATCTATTGGTTTTAACCAGTTTTTCTTGTAACAGTATATTTGCTACTGCTACAAAAGAACCATTATTAAGCAAAACTACTTGTATCCAGTCTCATTTGTAGAAGAGAAGAAGCAATTACATAAAACGGTTGTTCACATGCCAAAACATAATGGTCTAGATCCCAATCTTAATTACACTGATAAAAATCTAAAAGAAATGTCTTTGAAATCACTGGAGTTAACCAGATTTTTACCTGATTAACCACTTCAGAATTTGGTCTGCTGAAGTTCATGTGGTAGGCACAATGGACTTGATCTTAATTGCCTTGAATGGGGGCGAGTTGTTTCGGTACAATAAATACTACTCTCCCTTTCTGCCCAGCTTGCAAATATAAACATATCAAAAGAGCTCCAATTTCATTGAATCCCTAGCACACAAATCCAGGTTTAAAGTACGAAAGCAGTGTGGACATACCATTTCTGCAAAAACACTGAATGTTCCCTCTGCAAAGCTATTAAACTTCTTTTCAACTGCACTGAGCCCAAGCCAAATGTTAATTCTCAACTCCACAGGCATTTTGACATCTTTGGTCTTGTCCTGTGGGTACTGGAACAGGAACAAAAAAATTACTCTTTGTTATGTTATGCAGGTATTGCAGCTTTCAGTAAAATATACACAATAACAACAATATGACTTATGACATGATTTATTTATCTCTTCCTGTACTGCATTTCCTCAAAAGCCAGTAATGTAGCTCAGGAAGGAAACATTCTTTGAATGATACCTGCCTAGGGCATGTAAAAAACAAACACAGCAACAGCAGCATTGCCCCTGTTCCTGTATATTCTCGCCCAAGTTTTATTCAGCAGTGAGTATTTAGTTACAACCAAACTTTAAACTTCAATGTGGATGCAAGTGTTTCTCATCAAGAGACCCTGGAAATTGAGAGGTTAGTCAGAATGGTTCACTAAATGTAGAAGCAATGCATCATAACACGCATGATAAAGAGGCTTGCATAAAGAACATAATAGAGGCTTCTCTGCATTGAATCAATGTAACTATCAGTACCCTGACAAACTCTAAATGCCATTGTTCTACAGTCAGATTGCCTTTTTTTTTTTCTGCTTAAGTCTAGTCCAATTGAAGAAAATACAAACTTAAATGGAAAATGACATTGCTATTCCTAGAGGGCAGGGGGCTCAAGACTGTTGGTTGATATTCAAGGATCACCTGCTGCAAGCTCAGGAGCAATACATCCCTACTAGAAGGAAATGCTGCAGGAGGGCCAGGAGACCTCCTTGGATGGATAAGGAGCTGCTGAGGAAAATTCAAAGGAAAAAAGAGGCTTA
>JANRGW010048859.1:0-17748 GCA_024733675.1 Psilopsiagon aymara
TCCAGGAGCAGAGGGAAGAAAAAGGGGGAAGTGAGTGAACAAACTGCGTGGCTGATTTATGGCCTAAACCACGACAAGTCATTTTCCAGAAACGCTTGTTTCATTAAATAAGCATAATTTCTTGAGAATCCACCATAACAAAATAAAACAAACAAACAACAAAAAAAAAAAAAAAAAAAAAAACAAACCAAACCAACCAACCAAACAAGAACTCGAAGTTAATATTATTTCCGGTAACACAATGCTGATATTTACTATGGGATATTGAAATATCAGAGAACTGACTTCAGTTCTCAGCCTGATTTCGGTTTTCCAGAGATGTGCTGAGGTGGGAGAAACCTAGTGCTTCTGATGCTCTGTTTCTCAGTAGTAAGGCAAGTCCCTTTGCCAGACACTTCTCAGTCTTGACCATGAATATGAATTGGTTTTGGGTGTTCTGTGAAATCAGTAGTATCTGGAAAAGAAAAGAAACTATTGAAATATTGCTTGTTGCATGCCATCAAAATACTCTTCAGCTTATCCTTTGAAGCAGGTGGATTTCTTTTTTTGTTTTGTTGAAGTGGGAGGAACCATTATCTGCCTAACAGAACAAAGTATTACATTTTCAAAAAAAAGAGAAAAATAACGTGCTAAATTCTATACTTAGTGCCAAATCATGATGTAAACTGGAAAAGTCTAGAGCAGATATTTTTAGGTCAAAATAGTATCACATAGCCTTTAAATTACAGAGGAAAGAAGGATCTTTATTTTAACTACCTGTTACTCAGTAAGCATCCCTGTCAGGGTTAGCTTTACTTGCCCTTTCTGGATGCTTATTACAACGTGTAGCTTAGAATGGAGATACCTACATGCACTACTCTGTTAATATTTTGTAGGGTAAAATAAACACAATGCAACAAAGGCAACATTAAGAAACACAAAGCTGAGTCGAAAGTACATCTTGTTCTATTATATCATAACAATAAGGAAAACACATTATACTTTCTCAGACCCCAATCCTTTCCTTCCAAAAAGATAGAAGCAATCGGTGAGATAATTTTTCTTCAAATTAAGTTCTGTTTTCAAAAGACCATCATGTTTTCGAAGTATTCTTATCTTTAGGTGTTTAAGTGGGTGAAAACCCTTTTGGGGGAGGGAAAAATTTAGCTGTTTCGTCCTTAATTGTTGAAGGATGTTCTGAGTTATTTGATGTTTCTACATTTCATGCTAAGTGAGTTTTGATTCACTGGGATTTTTGCGTCTTTCTGTGACTACATGTGCAACATCTGCATCTATTCTTTACTTTAGGATGGGAGAAAATGCTATTCCAGTACTTTGAGTTGCACTGGAGTGCTCCATTTTTTTACAACAAGTAAGGAACACTGAAATGCTCCAGCACTTTCAAGATCTCCATGGAAGAGGGTTAATTTAGCGTGTGCCACGTTTATGACTTGTGGCCACCCAGCCAGTATATTTATATGTATATATATATTTAGAGAGAGAGAGAAAAAATACAATTATAAATATATGATAGCAAATTCTTAAGTCCTCGGTAGGGTTTTGGTCAGTATCTCATAGTCTAAAACATGATCAAGTGCTCTGCAACTACCCAAAAAAACCTGCTTCACAGGGAGATGACTGGGCTAGATCTGAGTCTTGAGCAGTGTGAAATTTGGGAGAAAGAGGCAGTTTTCCTGTTGCCTGTGATCTTTAAGTCATTGTGCAAATCTGTGAGAACATTCTACAGAAAAGATAATCACTACCCTTTATCATCACAGATACACAATCAGTCATTGGATATGTGCTAGGCAGAAAGTAAACTGATTGGATTATAAAAGACTTTTTGCATGCATCATCTATTGTCCTTGCTCCCTTGCTAAAGTATCCATTTCTTGGTACACTTTTTCAGAGAATAGAAAACTTCACTTAGGAGAAAAGCTTCAGTTCCCTTTCATTTCGCTAAGTCAATGAATAATTGGTAATATAAATCCCTAAGTAAAAAAAGAAATCAAGTCACTAGTGTGCTTAGAGATGCACAAAAAGTCCCTGATTGCTTTTTTTAAAAAAATAAAAAGCATAAACACACACACACAAAAGAAAAGAGGGGGGAAGAGACAAGGGGCTGCATTCTACTATTAATTTCATAGCAATTCCACTGAAAGCACAGTTGAAAAATGGGTTTGGAAACAGATGCAACTGAAAGTCTGATTTATGCATGAAATTGAGCATGCATCCCAAATTTCTTTTCCTGTACTGAGGAAGTGAATTTATGCTGTCATAAGGTAGTTGGAATCATGTCTTCTGTCTTTATTCTCCTGAAAACATACACTTGCTAAATTAAGTTTTGATAATCTTTATTGAGATAGGACCCTCCTTTAGCTGCTTTCTGTCTTGCAGATAAATAACAATGATTTGGGGAAAAAATAGGGGGACTGAGACCTGTGGGAATCATACAGGGCTGAAGTGCTTTCCAAGATTAAATAATAAAATCCAGGTGAACCAACGAACTGATCTGCTGATACCTTTAAGTACATTGTATAATGCCAGAAGCTGCGGTATGCTGATGAAGACAAGCTGCCTGACATTCAGAGATAAAATGAGAGGTCTGCTTAATCCTGTATTAAGATAGTAATGCCTGATAGTGGACCATTTTGTGTCCGGAAATATCATTGATAGCTTGTAGATGTGTGTTACAAAAGGTCATAGAAGTTTCTTGTTTCAGTTTAAAACCAATTGATGGTGGAGTAGGAAGGCGTTGTTCAGTTTGTTGTTCAAGCAGGAGGCAGGACTAGATGAATCCAGAGATCTCTTCCAACTGAGTTATTCTTTGTTTCTGTGATTATCCAGCCCTATAGCTAAGCTTAGGAAGAGATTTGTGACATTCTAGTGGTTTTCACATTTATTTAAACAATTAGGAGTGTCCTATGTGGAAAGAGAGTATCAAGCTTGTTTGATTGTCTTCTCTGATCCTTTATGACATATCCTGCTTTTCTTTATGTAATACAGCTTAATTGGACCTGCGTAACTTCATTATTTTGCACAATTCCAGGTAGTTCAACCAATGAAACATGGCTTCAAAAAATGAAGTCCTTTTTTATAATCAACCATTATGTAGACTTAGGGAAGGAGGCTTCAGTGTGATCAGAGGAAATTACTTACTATGAAAAGATGTAGGTACTTTGTCATTTGCAGGTTGACTGGCTGTCTCTTCAAATCTTTTCCCTCTAAACCAACCTATATGCCTGTAATGAGGAGAGTCCATGCCATAACATTTAGTTGTGCATCAGAAGGTCATGTATTGTACTAGACAGATTAGGGAAAGAATAGGGGCTTTGAAGAATACTCTAGTCAAAATCTGTGGTCAGGTTGCAAACCCACTTGTCAAACCTTAGAGCTTTTTGAAACTGGGATTTAGAGTCTGGTTTATCTTTAATATAAATACTTTTAAACAAAAACTAATATTTTATTTCGGGGGTGGAAATCAACTACTGCCCTAAACAGTCTAACCTAAATTTTGTGCTAGTTAATGCAAAATGTAGTCATGCATAGATTAAGCATGAACAGAAGCCCAAAATACTCAAAATTTGCCATTAAGTTTTCAAATGTCATCATTAAATGAAGGTAAATTGAGACTGCTAATTGCCATTTTGAACATATGGTATTTTGATAGTACAGTAATATATCAGTTTCAGTCTAGAATTCATTAATACAAGCTAGATTAATGGAAAACTTGTAAAAGGTTTTGTCATTTCATTTGAAGTGTGTGTCTTCTCTGAAGAGTGTGTCTTCTTAAAAAATAATTCATGCAGTCTCACCATCGTCCTCACTACTTATACCTGTACACACACACACACAAGAAAGACTATATAGTTCAGACTATAAGCTGGAGGTTTTTGCTTGTTTTCTTATGTCCTGTATGGATATAAACATTTTATTTTTTCTTCTGTTGTTGGTCTTCTTTTTCTTAAACATGCAAGTTTGTAGTCACAGCATCACATAGGTGGCATAATTTTGAATCCTTACTCTCCAGCACTCCATAGTAAATGTGAGGACACATCATGCTGCTACCTGAGATTTCATTTCTTTGAAAGTCTTATTTGAGTATCTTTAAGAAATAAATGGAGGGCCATTATTCCTTTCACAGAATCCATATCTGATTGAAACTTGAAGAAGTTCCCTTTTTGTCAAAGAATGGATTAATGCAAATAGTTCCTGAAGAAACAGAAAGTGGCTGAAATACTAACCTGTGTGCTCTGATGATCCAAAAGTACTTAGGCAACACAGATTGGGTGATATTTCCTTCCTTCTTACCCAGACAGTTTGGATTAAATGTTGTTACACAAAATCTTGGTTTTAGCTTCTCATTGCTGCTAAAGTTGAAGTGAATAAGTGCCATATAAGTGTTCTGGAGAGCATACAAATGGCAAAAGCTGAAGTTGAAAATATGCAGGGCAATAGTAACATTTTCTTTAGCATTTCCTCTTTTCCCTATCCATTTGACTGCCTAATTTCTTGATGGGCTTGAAAATGTAGCACTGTCTGCCTCTTATGCAAGTCAGAAATCAGATCTGGCATGTGGTTTCTTTCAGCATGTCAAAGTTGCGGTATCCTATATTCTATTCAACACTGCTGCTCAAAACAGCATATGATTGTAAATCTTTTTATGTATACTGCAGTAGAGACCTTTGTCCTTTGTGATTTATGAGGTTTTATTCAGCTGAAAAAAAGCTGGTGTTCAAGAGCTATTTCAGGAGAAACTTAACTAGTCCTGAGAGGGGGCAAAAAGAAAGTAAAATACATTATTAAAATAAACAAAAGACAAAAAAAAAAAGCACCAACCAAAAACAAACAAACAAAAAAAAAAACCCTCAAGAAACAAACAACCAACACCTGAAAGAAAACAGCCCACAAATAGGAACAAATCAAAATTTTTATTTACTTTATGGTTCTGCAAAAATTCTGAACACATCTTGCTCACAAAATTATAGGCCAGGAGCTAGTAACTGGAAATGTAATTCTGGAAGCCTGTGCAGTCAGGAAGGCAGCATTTTGTTTAGTAGCTATTGTTCTTAACTCCTGAAAGCTTTTACTGGTTAGCTTTATATTACCACATAATCAACTGAGGGGTTGGACTCATTTTCTAAAAGCAACTGCAAACAAGAGCTAATAATGCTGTGTTTGGCTTCTTCTGAATGTAGATTTGACATGTCAGCTTGCATATGTCAGAAAGAAAGAAGGAATTAATATTTGTAAGCTTACCAGAAGTTTTCATAGAAGGCACACATCAAGCACTGCTGAACATACAGTTTAGACACTTCTTAAAAATATATATTTAAGCCTTAAAGTCCTGTCAGTTACTGTATTTGTATTGCCAAGATTTAACTAGACTCCACTAAAATCATGTATTGTATTGCTACTAAGTGTCAGCTATCTTCTGCCTGTCTGTCATTTCAACCTAGATTTCTGAATAAAGACTTTTGAAGATTTAAACCAGGGAATTAACCCATTTTACACTGAGTTTCTGAGCCATTGAGAAGCTTCATCTAGTTTAGTTTGGCAATACTATGCCAAGGTTTTTGTCATTCTTAACATCAGCATCTTGCTGGAAGTACAAGGTTGGTTTCCAGATCTCTGTAGAGTGTTAAGGCTTTACTGGTCAATGAAACATTTGTCCCTCCTTACAGTAGATAAAATTGTAATTAGCAGTTAAGAAACTGCTGATGCTGCTATTGATCCATAACATTCAACATGCACAGGCCAATCTATTGTTCTACAGACAGCTAGGGTAAACAAGCAGTCTAGAAAAGCTTGCATTTGAACTTAAATAGTCTGAATATAGATTTAAAGAGGAACGTGCATGAAAAAATCGGCTTTCTTTTGTTGTGCAATTTTTCTTAAAAAAAAAGGGAAGCCTTGGAATGGTTCAAAAGTATATAGTTTCCAAGGAGGCATAAGGTCTAAGACAAACCCATCACTATCCTAAACGAGATGCTCCAGTAAACAGAAAATGCAAATGGATGAGATTAAATAACAGTGAATTAAGATGAAACTAAAATGGTTTCTCTCAGTTGTTTATTTGTTATTCTATAAAAACTTGAAAATTCAAGGGGTGTATTTTGGGTGTACTTATAAAAAAGGCAAATGTTTGGGGGGGTTGTATTGCACATAAATATATGGTGTGAAAACTGAAGTTAGTGGATGAGGGTCCGTGAAAACAGAAAAACAAATTATAGGATTGTTAAAGTCAATGTTGTTCGGTCGATAGGATAAAATATGAGCAATTTTAAAAATTGTTGAGTAGATTTTACACAGGCATTAAAAATTATACATTAGAATGCAGCATTTGGAAGATGTTCAAATTCTTACCACGTTCTAGGGCTCATTATATAATCATCGGAAGTTCAATTTCAGGTACTCACTCTACAGTGCTTGAAGTTGTAAAAATACTCAGCTCTCCCCTGCCTACTCATCTTTTTATTTATGTAGGCTTCATGTAGAAGATAGGAGTTAAACTCATACTGGGATGATTGTAGTAAATTTTCCACAGAAATATTGTAAAAATATGGTCAGTTGTGTGCTAGATATTTATGCCACTAATGTTATTTCCTCTTAATGCTAAATGTTTTTTAAGTAAAGACCAAAAAAAAGGCATCTCCAAATAAAAGTTTAGACATTGTGGAAATTATGGTGTACAAGCTTGATGGTGAGTTGTCTTTACTCAGTGAACTTCAAGTTTCTCTGTTCCTGGCCAGACAATGTCTCCATAAAGCATAGGGATGATGCAACTCTGATGCGAAGCATCACAAAGTAGTGAGATGTTTGTATCACAACATTGAATATATTGTGACTCAAGAAGCCTAGAACAAAAAAAAAAAAACAAAAAAAAAAAAAAAAAAGATAACATTATTTTAATAGTTATGTCATTTAAAATAAAGCCTCTTAAATAATGTCAGCATAATTAATATCTTGACCTAAACTGGCATGTTCAGTTTCAAAGTTTTTTTCAATAGAAATTTCTTGCCAGTTTATACTTCCAGAACATATCACTGTATCAACGCTAGAAACAAGAACACATTCCTATATATGTACATGTGTCGGTGTATACATGCCCATACATTAATATGGAGCAAATCAAATTATCTGTTTTATTTAACTGTTTCTCTGGTGGCATCGTGATGACAACACAGTTAGCTGGCTTGTACCTATGATTAGCTTCCTTGCAAAATTATTTTCTGTGTAAAATATCTAGAAAAATATAAACTGCTCTTGAAACATGAACAAACAGGAAAAAGTACTTTAAAAGATAAAACTAGTAAAAAAAGCATGCAAGAAAAAATCCAAATATTTGCTCTTTAAACTGAAATGCTTTATTTTCCCTAGTCTTTTTTTTTTTTTTTCTTTTAAGAGGAGTGCTTGATGTTCTTGAACTTACTTTCTGTCCACCATCTTGTTACTAATCCTCTAAAACCTTAAATGGATTCCTCGATAATTTTAAGTTATTAAATATTTCTGTAGGTTTACAGTTTCTAGTACTGTTGTGGTGTCTGTCTAATCAAATAGTTGTCATATAATTGGGTTCATAATCTATAATCCTAGAAATGTTTAGAGCTGTGTAATTTAATTGAAGTGATTAGAAGGTTAGAAATGGTATATTAGAGGGATGCTGTGATAAAAAAAAAGAGGATCTGGGCTACATTTAGACATTTTTATACTTACCTGAACTGTTAAACTCTTTCAGACTCTTTGACCAAGGTGGAAAAGAAATTTATGGCAAAACAAAAAAATAAGGGCAAGCAAAATTCAATATAATTTAGAAGTTCCATCTGCAGATCATGGAAAATCTTCAGTTCTTCTTTGGATTTCCTCAGAATTCAAAGGCTAAAAACTTTTCTCTCAAAATTTAATCTAAAACCAATCCTTAACTGGTAACTGGCACTTAAGTCACTATTTTTAAATAAATCAAGACATTTGAAGACTTTAGACTTGTAGGTTATTGCTAAAATCATGCACAGTGGAGCATGCACATGATTTTATGTAATGTCAAATCACTTTTGCTTACAGGAATGCAGAAATTTATAGTACTTCCTGGTGTGAGAATAAAAGATCTTCAGAGGAAATTTTTTATTTGGTATCGTGCTCTCAGCTCTTAGCAGATCCATCCAAGGACTTTTTTTACAGCTCAGGAATAATTTTTACAATTTATAAAATGCACAAATTAGAAAGTTATAATGTACAACAGCCCTCAGAACTGTAGGAGCATGCTTGTTGCTTTTATAAATGTCTGTTATCATGGTAAGGTTGACTGATTAGTATCAGCCACCAGTTCGCACTCCCACTTAAATCTGATGTTTAATTAGCTCTGTTTTGGTCTTGGGTTTTGTTTGTTTTTTTTTACTTTCCTCCATTTTGATCAGGTCATCTAACATTCTGACTACCTCTTAAAATATCCTGAAAGCTGGGGAACTGTAAGGGAACTGTAAGTCATTGGTATTTCTTGAAGAATGGGGCCATAGTTTGTATCTGAAAAGCAAGGACTGAAAGTGCCAGAAAGAAGAACTTTTGTGCTGATCTGTTACAGAAGATACCTCATTAGGTGTCTGCTAGTAAAAGGCTTTTAGAAGTTTTTGAACAAGTGATGGCTACTTTGGATAACCTAAATTTCTGTAGTAGCTACATGATTCATGTTAAATTGAAAACAGGTAAAAATGTTACCGTAGCAATACACACTAATAATCCTTTTTCATATATGTCGGTGGCCTCCTTTGTCTTCCCCTCTCTACACCCTGAAAAACATTGAAATTCAGCCTGTGGTTATGATATTGAATATATATGACATGGTAGAATAGAAAATTAAATATAATTCAGCACTGGACAGCATTTTTGAAAAGATGAGTGAATCAGGTTAAAACTACTTCATTTCTGTGTTTGGCTGCAGCATTTATTTACATTAATTTTACAGAAATGAAAGTCAATGTGGTGATGATGATGATAATGTTCCCTATTTTACCTACTGATAAAGGAAAGTGACAGCATGAATGTGACTTTAAACATAACTATCACTTTTTCCCAGAAGAAACAATTAGAACATAACAGATTTCTTTTTATAGTAAGTAACTTGTAGCTTTCAATCTTATGTTCATGATTAAAAAAAAATAAAATCAAGTAAACTAGAAGTTTTCTGCCATTTAAAGTACTGAGATTTTTAAAATACAAGATAGAAATAATTCTCACTCTCATCAAGAAAAATAAATATATGGGAACCATTTCAAAGCTTCTGATGTTCTGGAATTCATGCTGTGAATCTAAACGATGAAATTCATTAGTCTCAACATTGTATATTCATAACTGAAAAATTCAGAAAAAAAAACATGCTTTGTGATTATGTCTTTTTTATACATGCAGGCCATCACCACTGCATACTGAACCCTGCAAAGATGCTTTTAGTGAATGCTTGAAGGGTGGTATTAGATGATCATCAGAGCCATGTAGAAAAATGATCTTTGTATCAATATACTGTGGAAATGGTACTGTATTAATAAATAATTTAGCCTATGAATATCAAGCTAATAAATGTTTGTAAAGGGTGATTATATGTTCAGATACATGTGTTGGTTGATGACACAACTATACAGTTATAACTCACTGCTTGGAAAAACGAAGGCTTGTTTGTAGGTTTTTTAACCTGAATATAAAGTGGAGTCCACAAGTAACTAGTTTAACAAGTTACACAACATTTTGGGAATACCTTCTGTGCTAATTAACAAAAAAAAAAAAAGTTGGTAAATTACGTTTAATCTTATCATTCTCAAATGTTAAATCATAAAAGGAAACCTGCCCAGGCTCTCGCCTGCAATAAGTTGGTAGCTCCATTAATGTGCGACAGCTATGAAAGTGTGGGCTTGAGTTTTACTTGGCATGGATTTTGCAGATCAGGTGCCTGTGGTCAGATACACACAATTAAGTGGTGATGAGGCTTACTGTCACGGTTAAGTATTACAAGGTACTAGAGGTGTAGGGAGCGTTTACAATTTCAGAAGGCAAAGACCACCACATTACTCCTCGCACCCTCTGCAGTGATTCACATCTCTTGCAATTGGACAGCAAAGAATGCATATGTATATGTTCATACTTACATCCATATGTTACCTAAACCTAAACATATAGATTTGCATTATCTTACATATAAAATTATTTGTTTCTTTAAATTGAAATATCTTTCGATGTTACAAGGCAGTACAACAAATATTAAACAAAGTATCTTTAGGAAAACTGCTCTTGTTGTTTCCTGACAATGTATGCTTGTCTCTTGAAATGCATTAGTCTGAAAAGGTTGTCACTGGGGTGGGATAGGGAACCTGAGTCTGCAAAAACTGCTTTTTGTGGAACTAAGCTTGATCTACAGAGTCCCTGCATAATTTTTGGCTTTCTTATCTGCTGACATGGATTTGTCCAATATTTAGACACTTTTAGGTTGTTCTTAATGATTTATTCTGTTATGGCAAGAGACAGAAATTACTGGAAGTGTTGGTAATATTTTACAAGCATTTACATTTCAAGCAGGTCAAATGACTTCCACTAGATGGAACAAGATTGGCTCCTGCATGCTTCTGTATTACTATGCAGAATGTAGGAAACCATGTCATCTGAACCCCACTGAACATTTGCCAGGATGCTCATTAATAGATGGCCTTTTCTTCTATGGATATAGTTTTCTCCAAGAGTAATTGTGGAAAGTAACTGGTCTAGTTTTAACTTGAAACTAGGCAGATTCATAAATGGAATATAAAATATGTTAGAAGCAGCGCAGCAATAATCATGTTGAGCTGTATCCTTATAGCAACCAAAGTTTTGCCAGAGTTAATAATGTCATTGCTCTGATGGAAGCATGTGAGATCCCTCCCCATTGTGTAGATTAAATGTTTAGTATATGCTTCATGTGACAATAGTTGCATGCTTCTCAATGATCTGTATGCTGTAATCTAAAAAAAAAAAAGGAACTCATAACTTCAGATCAGAAAGGCTCCAAAACCAACAAAATATAAAATAAAATACTATTTTCCACTATGAAAAGTCAACAAGAGTGAACAGACTCAATGCTTATTTAATTTTTATGGAAAGACAGCAACTTTAGATCATGCTCAGCCTTGCTGTAAATGATATCCAGCTTTGTTTCTTACACATTATTTTGTAAATTTCATCTTTAAGATTGTGTAAATAATTCTAAATAAAGAAAATGTGATATCATGTGGCTGGTAATGATAGGTACAGCTTCACTGAGCTGTACCTCAATCAACCAGTACCTTAAAATAGGCGTATTTTATTCTATTTGATATGGCATTACAATTGTTCACAATCTGAGAAAAATAATACTGACTGGATATTGCCATCTAAAATTTATAATTAGAGTCTAATTTTTCTTTCTCCTAAATTGAAGAATAAGGGTAGAATTTGTCACACTGTTTTACTTGCTTGGAGCATCAGTAGAGAGATACAGAGTGAATTGTTGTCACAATATTAAAATAAAAAAGGAACATGTAAATGACCCACCCTTTTCTTAACGACTGTACTGAATATTAGTTTATTACAAAATTAATCAAAATGCCTGAAGAAATCAGAGACATTTTCTGAAATAGCTGTGTTGTATTATTAATTAAGTAGCTGGATATGATTGGGCTTGCCTCCAAACACTTACTGTGCCCAAGGAAAGAGGGCTAGTATCACTGCTGGAATTAAACTGCAATCAGCCACAGGAGACTTGGTCACCAGAAGAGCTCCTCAGTGCTTATAGCAGTTAGAGCAAATGGAAAACTGGTAATCATGTTCTCAATAGTATAAACATACAGTAACTTGTGGGACTCGGGCAGCACCCCCAGAGAGAAACTTGGCAAACACTGTATTAGGAGACAACGCTTGTTTGTCTCAGTGGGCAAGTTAGTTGAAGCATTATGTTACTATTAAAGTGCTATTAAACCTAAGTAAAAAAGATAACTTTAGAGTCTGAGGGGGAAAAAAAACCCTTTGCCTTAGGCCCCTCTAAATTGATTTATTGCAGCTTTAGTTCCTCAGTTTTGTGATACTGTAAAATCACATCTGAGGCATTACACTGTAAAATAAGGTAGAATTTCAGTGAGATAGAATGCACCAAAATGTCTTCTTGTGCACCAGTGCTGAGAGTGGTGAACTAAGTTTGACAACTCTGTCATTTTGAAAAGCATTTGGTTTCAGTTTGACTCAGATTTCTAAATCTTTTACTTGTAAAAAAAATGTCTTTTTTTTTTTTTTTCTATCTGAAAATGTTTAGTATTGAAACTGCCTGTGGGAACAGGTATGCTACATTTACCAGGATAGAATACTTGGATCAAAACCAAAAGTACTGAAGAGGGAAAGAGAGAACTAGAAAAATGTTCTTCTGCTGCAAACACAGTCTTTGCTGGAGGCTTAACCAGACAGATGGCCTGTGGTACAATGTAGCTCTAGTCTCTACTGCAAAAAGTATTTCAGTATTTTTTCAAGGTAAGATAACACAAAGTGGAACAGAATAGCCAATGGATGGAAAATGAGGAGATCATCTTCATTATGAGAGGGTGCAGTTGTATCTTTAAATGGAAGAAGAGGGATGGGGAATTAAATTTTGGTACATTTATATGCAAGATTTACCTAAATCCTGAGTTATTCTAAAGCCGATATATTTCTCTGAGATATTTTTCATAGAATACTCCTAAAGAGTCCTCAATTTTCTATTACAGAGTGAGAAAACCTGTGAAATAGCCAACATTTTCACGGGGTAGCAAAATACCTTTCCACTATATCTGAAACAAGTTCAGCAATCCTTTGCAAGCAGTGGATTGCCCTAGATGAAGCTAGGTGGTGACCAGGCATGGTTCAGATCAGATTCTTCTGTGACTTGTCAGTTCAATTGACAGTTTCAAGACTTTGTACATGCTTTTGGTTTTCTGTTCCCCTCTTTAGAACACATGCATTTATGAGATGCTTTGCCAAATCTAGTGAGATGAAGCCATATGTTTTTATTCACGTTTTTGGGAATTTTTCAGTCTGAGCAGGCATTCCTCTAATTCAGTCTGTCATTCCAGGCTCTTTTCACTGTATTCTTCCTTCAGACCCCACAGCTTTCAGCTGTGTGAAGGGTTTGTAATACTGGACCAGTGGTAGCTGCGTGTGAAATACATTGTGAACAGTTCACAGTATAGAATCATAGAACATTTTGAGTTGGAAAGGGCCTATAGGGATTATCAAGTCCAACTCGCTGCTTCTCACAAGAGCGTAACTGTAGCTAACTTGACATAACTGTAAACACATAGTTACAAGAATATTTTTAAGTTCTCTATGACTGTGCCAAATTTGTTGACATGCAAAATTTGAAGAATGATCACAGCAATTAAAAAATATGCAACTTGATATGCAACCATGTAAAACTTTGTTGCAGTTTTCTTTTCTACACTATTAGGTAAGTAATTCTAGACAAAAGTATTCTCCATGGTACTATTTGATCCTTAGCTTTGGATACAAAAATACGTCTTCAGTGACTTGTATGATATGTTGGCTATTCGGTACAGTTCATTAACGCTTTCTTGAATACTAATACAATGCCTGCCATATCACAGGCATGAAACTACTTTTCTTTGTTAAGAACTGTTGTTTCATTTACTTCAGTTGTGTCTTTATAGTAATTATCTTAGAAATACACCTGTTGTTTTAAAAGGTAGGGCCTCATTGTGAGTAATTGTACTTCTCACTTGTCTTGAGTTTTTGTCTGACATTGAAATACCAGACTGAGAGTACATCCAAAATGGCTACATTAATGCCTTATCTTTTTTACCTACAAGATTCCTGTTGTTCTGGTGCGGTGACTATGTAATGCAAAATCTTTTAAGACCAGGAGAGGTATATTAAATAGTTCCATTAAGGTATTTTCATAATCTTCATTCTCCTGAAAGCTGTGAAAACTTGGCTTGCTATTGATCTGCTTTCTAGTCTTTTAGTCTATGTGGTTAGAAAAACACAGTAAAAGGAAATCTGTTTTCCATCACACTTGTTTGGAAGCCTTGTCTAATGGGAATATCCATTTTCATCTGTAACGGTAATACAGAGTACTTACTACTTAATAGTTCCATCCAAACAGCTGTAATCCTCTAATGTAAAAACTCCTGTCATTAGGTTTAAAAATCTTAGAAACACCAGAAATCATCAGAACAAAATCAGGATAAACGGTGGCCTTGTTTCCAAAAGTTACTTTGTCAATCTTAACCTAACTCTTTGTATGCTTGCGTTGCCCGCAGAATCAGGAAACAGGCAATTAGGACCTCTGGCCAGATGATTGTGAGAATGGTGCAGAACTTCAACCAGCAAAACCATATGGTGGAAGTTTGGTTTCCTCCATGTAATTAGTCATGTCTTATGTAAGCGGTTGGATTTCAGCAGCTTAAAAATGGACATCTTTTTATATTTCATTTGGTTGTTGCTAACTGGAATGACACAAAGTTGCAGAGTTTAAAAATACATACTAGACAACTGAGACATCGTCTGCTCTGTTTCTTTTACATAAGGAATAGATTTTTTCACAGAATAGTCTAGACGGTGGCAGAATGAAGTGAAGCAACAGCCCACACACAGTTTGGGGAGCAAATGCTTAAACAGGTTTCTCGGTTCTTCTCTTCCCCAGAGATTTTGATGAAGAAAAGACTAAAAAACTCAGAAACATCTTGAGTCCCTCTGAACGCAGGGTGGGTGAGGGATGAAAGTCAGCAAGCAATCAATCACATTATTCTGACCTTTGATAGAAAGGGCACACTTCTGTAGGCTCAGCGTGGATCATGGGGAAAAGAGGATGAGAAGAAAGCTGGCTGTTAGTTTCTGGAAGTCAGTCCTGGAGAAGGGGCAGCAATTTTTCATGAAAACCCTGATAAGGAAAGAGGTTCTTACAGACACAGAGTAAGAATCAGTAACTTTTGTGAAAAGAGAGAGATAGCCAAACTGGGTGAAAACAATCTGTAAGCAGCACAGTATTGCCCTTTATCAGAAATGAATCATTTCCAGCCCAGCAAGGAGAAATTCAGAATCTGCTTTCCAGAAAGCAAATTGTCCAGCAGATAAGTCATTGCATTCACTGTTCAATGCAAAGCTCGTCTGAGGGTAACAGACTTCAAGGTCATTCAGAGCATGTATCTTAGTTTGAAGACTAATGAGGTCTGAAGATGTTTTTTTTTTTTACTGCAATAAATACGATACACCATAACATTTTAGCATCAACAAATGAAAAAAAAAAAAAAAAAAGTGGGCTAACCCCGTTGATTTTGAGTGGCAAGACAAAAAAGCATGCAGATCTCTCAGGTGTTTTGTTTTATTTTACTGGAAGGTGAGGTGGGTATTTATACTTCGTTGGGTCAGCAGTAGGTATTTTTAGACACACCTACACAATGCAGCTCTTGAATGGACTGCCCTCTAACTAACAAAATATTATTCAGTAGTTTACAATACTGTTCTTGTAACCAAAGCTTTTCAAAATGCAATGCTGTGATTTGCCAGAGGAAATATATATAATTCAGAAATATGTACCGTGCAACACCAATGAACAGTGTGATTTTAGAAAGAAAACCTTTCGTACCTGCAGTGTGTATGAGGGACATTGCTCTTTCATAGTGTAAGGACACTTAAGGTATGTCAACACTGTACAGGGCAGTGCCGTTTTAGAGATCTCTGACAGCTCAGCTCAAGACCAGGTACACACATGTTCGTGGTAGAGTGCAGCTGTGGGGAGACCTGTCATGCCTGATCAGCCTCCACTGTCTTTACAGAAAGCTCTCTATAACCCTTGAAAAATGAACCCCTGTGATCCAAACATTTCCTTGAGATCACTTGGGATTCATTAAATTATTTTTATGGGCTTGATAACTATTATTGAAAGCACAAGAAGAGAATAAACAGGCAGTAATGAATTAAAAGGTGGGTTAATCAGGAATATGAATTTTTCTTTATTTCATGTTTCATAGGATTCAACATAAGAGAAAGTAAATGTTGCTGATAGGGACATACAGTAATGGAGTGAACAGAATAATTTTTCTATTGGAGCTCCTCAGGCATCATTTTTGTCCTGATTTTATTTAATATTTACATTAATGACCATGGCATGATTATAAAGGATGTACTGATATCACAAAATAGGAAGGTTTTATTAATTTGGAGAAAGTTTGGGTCAACTATAGGGAAAACAGATGATCACAAGCATAGGAATAGAATTGGGGTGAAATTCTGTAATACAGATTTCACAATGTATGCTTGTGGATTGGTGACAGCTCCTATAAAGTGGGACCTTAGCTGGTAAAAATGGATAATTATTGATTATCTCAGTACTTCCATTCGAGGGGAATCGTTTGGGGGGCTGTTTGCTTTCTGTTGTTTCTTGGTTGGTTTTTTTTTTCAGTTTTCCAGCGAGATTCAGAGATTTAAAATCCATTCTCAGTATTGACTCATGTCAACAAGAACCCCCCTGCAGGGCTACTGCACCCCACCCCCCCCACCCAGCCACCCCCCTTACTCAGTATTACAGTATGGCAGTTTCCTGTGAACTGTGAGAGATTTGTGCTTGATGGAGATTTTCAGGTTTGTGCCTGTGTGTGCTTGCATGTAAAGCACTGAATTAAAAAGATATGATAGGGAATCGTGAACCCTAGAGCTTCATGAACTTTCCCCTAAGGAGAGAGGAGAAGCTCTACTTTGTGAAAGTCATTAAACACCCACTGGTCTTAAAAAGGAAGAGTGTGTCTCCTTAGCCTAGTGATGAGCCAAAGAAGAAAATCAGCTTGGACAATCAATCCAGTTAATAGTTCTTTACAATTGTGAATAGCATCTTCAGCCTTTGAGTGTTTTCCTTCTGGTTTTCTTAATGCTCAAAATCTAACAAATATTTGTTCTTAGGTTGTTTTTTTTTAAAAAAAATATTTTGTTTATTACTGTTAGTAGCATTTTATTTATCAGAAGCCCTCAGGTTACAGCATTTGAAACAATTTTTTGCTATGTGCTACTTCTTTGATCTAATGAAAGAGCCAAAAAAAGAGAAATAAATATAGACAAATTCTACCATCAAGGTCCATGCATAAAAATCCATAATTTTTGGTGGCATACTTTGAATCCACCTTTTCCTTCCATATTTCTATTCTATTCATTTGAAAGGAGATTTATATTGAAAATAAATTCATTTCCCTAGCACACTTGTTCCTTCAAATCTCTATTGGTCTGTGGGGTTTTGTGTTTTGAAGAGGATAACTGAGATCAGAAATGCAAAAAACAGCCAACAGCAGCATTTATGCATGTCATTTGAACTAATGAATTTCTCCATTAATCTTATATTTTAGATGGCAGCTTTGGCATTTTTATTTATTTCATGTAGTCGCTGAAATGTAGAGCCCCTGTGAGTCTGATCTGACAACCTTCACCACAAAGGCAGAGCTCCTGTTGTTAGACAACTGGTCTTAATGATCACAGCAAGCAGGATTGAAATTTTATTGGTATGCTTCTCTGTGACTGTGACAGTGTTGACACTAAATCAAATTCAATTAGCAAGGGCTTGCTAATGAGTTATACTGCTTTGCAAAGTAGAAAGGACAAAGCATTTTGCAATCTCCAGCCTGCAGACTTGGTTATTCTCAGTGTTAATGGAGCAATCACTTAAGAAACCACTGCAGGATTTGCTTCCTAGATTAATGTTAAAGAATGCTTTGTTAATAAATCCCTGAACAAATATGTTGTGTGTTA